>JXCR01134898.1:0-39369 GCA_002079205.1 Phalaenopsis hybrid cultivar
TATATATATATATATATATATAGTTATGAAATCAAATTGATCACATATCTTTCATAGTTTAAATGAAAAAGCACTACACCTCAAGCCATGTATCTATCTCGAAAGATAAACACAAGACTTAAGGGTTAGACTCAATCAAATAAACTAAAAAATATAAGACATCTGTTTGGTCTGTAAAACCATGTTATTTATAAGCCAATAATTTCCCCTAGTTAATATGAAAAATCAAATAAGGTTTATATTAAGTTGGGTTCGGAAAAGCTTCCTATAAGGGCAAGCCCCTATAATTAATTACATCTTAAATGACCGAAGTCATTCAATAAAACTCTCGATAAAAATCAGAGAATATTATCTTAAATCAGAGAAAATTAGCTTCAAGGAGTTCAAATGATAGAAATTTTTCAACGAGATTGAACAAAGAGGTGTGAAAGGGGAATGACTCAAATTTGGGACATTTATCATAGAATCTAAAGGAGGAAGAACTAGGGGGGATGTCATAGATCCAGAGGAGAATCTCGGTGACTTCCTAGTCTATCCTATTGTTTGGCTTTGGTTTTGACGAGAAATTATTTAAATGTTTCAACCTGCCAATTTTATTTTTTTGGGCTTACATTCATGTGAAACGATCATACAAATAGCCTGGAAGATTTGAGGATTTAGGTCATGACAAACGACAACCTCAGAATCCTAAGACGAGTTAGGGTTTAAATTGTACAGCAGAGCTATACAAAAAGCCTAAAGATGAGTTGATGATTTATGTTGCATAAGCAAACAATCTCGAAATCCTATGGCTTGTTGTTTAATTCTAAGAAAAGATATATTGTTGTAGATCCTCTTGCTGATAAAGATGGTCGTGCTGCCCACAAAGCTAGCACCAAGCTCCTCGTCGTGACGACTTTAAGTTTTCTAATGTGTCAGGTTATGATGTCAAATCAAATGTTCATATGATTATGGTTCTTTAAATATTGTGGGGCATATTAAAATTGATTAGAGCAACACCAGTTAGGATTCTACGATTCCCTCATTCCGGTATCATTATTTTCTTTCGGATTCACTTAGTCCAAATGAATTTACTAAACTTAACCCAATGAGATCCATAATTTCATTTAGACCATGAGAAATCTCATTAGCAACCGTAGGTTACCTTCTCTGAGGGATTCCCGATCATCCGATAGAGACGTATTAATTTAGTTGCAATTGTTGTTTTGTGATGTTTGTGATTAAATTTTGAGTTGTCTTATATTTTGAATGTTCTGGTGGTGAATTTTAACTTGATTAAATTTAGTTTTGGTTTTGGTTTTGGTTCCTAGCAGTTTTGGTTTTCATGCCGGGTGACATCGTTGTTTAACATGCAAGCTACAAAGAGGTAAATGCATTAATTTGAAAACATACATATCGATTATTTTCGTTCCACCACCTGAAAGGTTAGTACTTGCAAGACACGTATATAATTTTGCAAGGAATTTAAATTGCAGGAGTGGATGAAGTTTAGCTATCGAACCTCAGGTTATGATTTTATTGAATCTCAGAAGATCCTAGTAGATAATTTTAGTACAAAATATGACAATACCAATTTGCCCTTTAGAAAGTCCAATAGATTTCAAAGTGCTAGAGGCATGACCCTGGACCACTTTGAAGATCTCTTGAAATATTCTGAGTTCATTCTGAACTTATTATATATTTCCATTAATCATCAGAGGTCGAAGTGTGACTACCCCATCGCTTAGTGAAACTTGATAATTTAATTATCTCAAGGATAGGATACTTGATTAATCAATTGATGTTTCATTTAAGAGTTATGCGAGTGGGTGCCCATAAGGCAAGTTTTGGCCATTTAAAGATTATGGTGCCCACAATTAAAGTCAGGCTTGTAGTGTTTAAAGATTTTAATCACCAATGATATCATTTTCTAAATCCAATCTATTGAGTTTAGACATCAGGCCTAGATCACTATCTCTTAGCAATCATAATAGGTGAAATGGTGATTGTCAAAATTTTGATTTAAGTGACATATATCCTTATTGAATGATCACATCATCTCTCAAGTTTGGGCATGAGAAAAGTAAATTATCATATTTTCTAACTTAAGCCCATCACTTAAGAATCATTTGATCTTAGTTGACTGTCAAGTCATAAAGATTAGGAGAATTATGATTTTTTTAATGTTGTGCAAGGGTTGTGAGTGAGTTTCTACCTTTTAATCCCTTTGTATTTCAATCATCCGAACATGTTTATTAAGATCAAAATTACCCATTTTTCCTTGGTTAATCCTAAATTTTGATTCAGGCACCAAAATCTAGAATGACTATTTTGCCATTGAGGTAATTTACCTCATAACTCATTAAACACGACTCAATTGACTTGAGCTTGTAGAGTGTCACATCCATGAGTTAATCGAAACATCAAAGGAGGATAATGTGGTAATTCTTTGTGTTGCTTTTTTAATTTAATTTAATTTAAATAATTTAATAAATTCAGGAAATAGGTTTTTCAAAATTTATTTATTTAACTTTCCAAAATAAAGTTTTTATTTATGAGAATATTATTAGAGGTTTCCTTAGGTTAGAGAAACACATAAGCAAAATTTCATGATTTTTTGAATTAATTTTTTTTATTATTTTATTATTAACAAGCTTCAATGATTTAATTAAATAGAAAATAATGTCTTAATTACCAAAATTATTCTTTTAATTTTTTTATTAGACTTTTCTGAGTTCAAAAAACTTAGAGAATCAAATTTTGTATTTTAATGATTTTTAATTTGTTCATTATAATTATTTTAATGGTAACTAAAGAAAATTCACTTTTAAGCTTTTAAGATTTATTTTTAACTTAGAAAAATTAGAAAAAATATTTTAATGAGTCCACGTGATCAGAAAATAATTAGGCATATTTTGAAATATTTTGAAATTTTTGAAATTTTTAATTTTTCTTAACTATTTTAAAATTCAAAATACGGCTAAAAAATTACGTATTTTCTAAAATATAACTTTTATTTTTCCCAAGTGCCTCTGATCGCAAGAAATTCAGAAAACCACTTTTCGTAATTTTTCCAAGTGTATTTAATTTAATATAATTATTTTTATACAAAAATACAAGGTTTCTTAGAAAATCAACTTTAATACCCAAACCTAATCAAATAATTTTCAAATTTTTACAATGGGAAAAAATGATTTTTATGAACAATATGATATTGATTTTGTCAATTTTTGTTAAGTATATAATTTACATAAATTAACAAAAAATATTTACATTTAATTAAATTCAGAAATTTACAAGATAATTCAAGGTATTATAATATTTTTCCTAGATTTCTCTGACCACAGCAAACCTACTAAAATTATTCCCATAATTTTCCAAATGATATTTTGATTTATATAATTAAAATAAGCCAAAATTATCACCCTAGATTGAAAATTAGGGTTTGAAGCATAGAGATGCCCTTTGACCTTGGAAAATCAGAGAACATCCCCTCTATGATGAGGAATAAACCTTTAAAATTTCAAGCTATGGTAAACCATATTTAGTCATGGAGAGTAAAAATATCACAGAGGGTATTTAATTAATTAAAAATCATATACTTGATAAATAGTTTCTATTTTTAGCCCACATTATTCTTCTATGTTCACTGAGCAAGAAGGTATTTTTAATTTATTTTTATGATTTTTCTATTTAAAGTTATGAATTTTCAAAGATCTATTATTTATTAAAATAAATGAAATGCTAATTTTCTATTCATCCCAATCATGCGCCACATCAACCTCGTGCTCGTTGAAACTCCACGTGTTGCCTCTTGGGTTGGTGCTGCGATCTGACTCGGCAGCCATGTGCCCTGCTGTTCATGCACGGAGACTCCATCCGGCTCGATCTCGTCCATCTGTTTAATACAAGCTCGATCAGAAGACTCTCTATCTTTGTCCACGATAGCCAAATCCCGTGCGCATCCAAATTCTAGACATAAGATTTCACTTGATACTTAACTAAATCACATGGAGTTTGTTCTTACACCTTCATTTACTCGAGGAGAACACGTCCATATGGTTACAATGCTATGAAATTAAACTTCACTTCACATTTGATAAAAACCAAGCTCAAGATTAAGGTTAATTGCCAATACCTTTGTTTGAGAGGGGAGGCCTTCAATCAGATGCTTGTGGAAGCTTCAGTGGAGTCCAACTAACCTCCTAGATGTGTTAGTTTCCTCTGTTGTAAGCTCTAAGTAGAAGTTCATTGAAAAGGGGTGCGTCCTTAGTTTAGGAGAGGCTTGAAGAGCTCAAAAGAGGGGGATTTTGATGGGGATCTTCCTCTCTTGCTCTGGGGAAGCTCAAGATCAATTCAATTTGGAGTTTGGGGGAGTTTTGAGGATGGTCAAAATATGTCCTGATTCTGAGCTAAAAAATTTAGCTCAGATGACGGGGTAATGGCTAATGGATGGTTGCAATGAGCTTAGGGAGCCTTGGAGGACCTATGGGAGCAATTTGATAGAGTTTCCCCAAGGAAATTTGATTGTCCTCTTCTTTAGCAATGGAGGAGGGGTTTAAATAGTTTGGCCAGCTTGGATGGTTTCTTTGGGTTTTGATTTAAGGAGAGTGGCTCTCGATTTTAGAGTTTTCCAGCCACTAGGCCGACCGGCAAGGCCAAGAGTGATGGCTAAAGGAGTCAAGTAAGCCAGGGGGAGAGTTAATTATGGTTAACCCTCAATGACAAGTGATGATGGAGGAGATTTCTTGGTTAAGGCCCAAAAATGGGATAAGATCCCTTAAATTAGGGGACCCTTGGTCCATTGCTCACTTAGGTGTTTTAAGGGGGTTTGACCTGGTCAATAGGGTGTGCTTAGTGGCTGTGGAAACCTTAATTTGGTGACTTTAGCATGGCTAAGTCAATTTTGGGGAAGGGGTTCAATTTAGGTCAGAATGGCTAAAAGTTGGGTTTTGGTTAATCTAGCGATAAACCTAAAATATATAGTGTTTTTAGACGCATTTTTATACCTATTTTTTAGATATTGCGCTTTAATAGAAGGTATTTGTGTGTTTTTCGTTCAGGTACAAGTAAAAAGTTAAAAAATGCTAAAAGGACTAAAAAAAAGATGAAACTTGGAGCAAAAATGTGAAATATGTGCAAAAGTGTTTTGGCGCCTAAGCGCCAGATCCAGTGCTTAAGCGCCGGTGAAATTGAGAAGGCCGAGCCAGAGGCCCTGCGCTTAAGCATTAGAGGAAGTTATTTGGCGGTTTTCTTCATTTGACCAAATTTTGAAGAGACATTTGAGGCACCTATTGGCTAAAGAGGGAGGTTATGACCAGTAAGAACGTAAATATTATTAAAAGACTTGTGAAAGGAGGCATCCTTCTTGAACACATTTTGAAGAATTTCCAAGGCACCTATTAGAAAATTTATAAAAGAAGGAAGTTGAGACATTTGAGGGGGGTGCTTGAAAGTTCTGAAAAGAGTTTGAAGAGAAGGAGTCCTGAGGAGTTTTAAGAGATAATTTTGGAGAGATTTTCACGCACCACACAAATTTACTTTATCCTTTTTGTTTTTAGTTTATTTTGAGAGTGTTGTAAAAGAGAACATATTCAAAGGAACTTCAAGAGTTTGGTGGAGGATTTGAGATAAGTTTTTAATTTTTTTAAAACTAATTTTAGTTTTAACTGAGATTTCTTGTTGGTTTGACAATGATTTATACTTTTAAACTAAAGTGTGGTTTTGTTTTCTCCATGCTCCGAGTAGTTTTCTTTATCTTTCTCCGTAAAATGATAAGTAATTAAAGTGTTGGATGGAAGTTGTGGATATTATTAATCTTTAATGTTGGAAGAAGTTGTGATAAGTTAATTCCATGTACTTCATTTACTTCTTGATCTAACCCATCTATATGTTAAAATTTATTGTGAGAACATGTAAGAACCTGGCTGGTATTGTCTCAGTTAACAATTGGAAAGAATCACATGAGCTTGTATGAATGAGAATGTAATTCATATGATTTAGTGCAAATAAATAAGGAAAAAATCTTTGAAGGGTGTAGAGTTAGAGGGCTTTAAAGTGACAGGTTAATGCCCCCAACTTGGTTTATTGTTTTAGATTCTGATAAGAGATGCTTGCCCCCAAGTAAAGGGAATCGAGGGAACTCTAGAGTGAGAGCTGGTATCATCCTTGCTTAGCCGGTCTTCAGAACTATTCAAACTTTAAATTAACCAATTTTCTTCATAGCATCTCTAGTAAGGGTAAAGAATATAATTGCTCCTTTTTAGCACAACACAATTAGCATACTTCCACAACAGAATTTCTATACTTATTGTCGATTCATGATAAGGAGAAATGTATTTTCATATCAAGTGATTTTCTTTTACATATACTCATGTTATTTTATTTAGTTGTTATTGTTTTTGTCAAAATATCAAAAATACAAAAAAAAAGATTTGAATTTTAATACAGTGAAAATATCTATAGTTTAAGTAATTATCTTTTTAGAATAGAAAGTTTTTTGTTCAATAGTGCATATTACATAATTTTCCTATCAGTTCGATATTTTGATCTTAATCAAAAAGTTCTATATTACTTGATAATGATACATATACTTGTGTAGTATCCCAATGTATATAAATTAAAGAATTAAATTCTTATTTTCTTCAGGATCAAGTTTTTGGTTCTGTTGTAAAGTAAGGAAATATAAGTGAAAATTATAATTAAAGCCATTATTATATTGTTGCATATAAACAGCCGGGATCAAGTTTTTAGTGCAGTTGCCGAGTAAATTAAATAAAAAGATTGATTTAAAAGCATATTTCTATTTTTAGAAAGTCTTATTTAAACTTTAAAAAGTTTAAGTATTTTATTTTGTGTGTTTTATTTTATTTTATTTTATATGTCAGTGTATGCGTAATTCAAGTTTTGAAGGAATAGTGCTCTAGGATTTTGAATTAAAGAGAACTATTAAAAAAAACAGAAAAACTAAAAATTTAAAAATATTGAAAAATCTAAAAAAATTACAGAAATGACAAACCAAAACAATCAAAATGCTGAAATTCATGAAGAATTTAGACCTTTATGAGATTATGTCAATCCTACGGTAGATGAACTTCATTGTAGGTTTCAAAAACCTACTGTAGTAGCTAAATCATTTGAGCTTAAACCTGCTATTATCCAAATGGTATCAAATAATCAGTTTGGGCGATCACCAACTGAATATCCAAATTTACATCTTGCCAATTTTTTAGAATTGTGCGTTATATTTAAATATGATGGTGAATCAAATGATGCCATAAGACTTAGGTTATTTCCTTTCTCACTGAGGGATAAAACTAAGATGTGGTTGAATTCATTCAGCATATGGATCTATCAGAACTTGGGGTAATTTAGCACAAAAATTCCTTTCTAAATATTTTCTACCATAAAAAAATGCGAAGCTTAGAAATGATATTAAATCTTTTATTCAGTTTGAAGGGGAATCTATTTATGAAGCATGAGAATGATTTAAGGAACTCTTACGAAGTGTCCACACCATGCAATACCAGATTGGTTAATAATTTAAACTTTTTATAATGGGTTAGCTGGAACTCTTAGATCTATTATCGATGCCGCTGTTGGTGGTTCATTGATGTCAAACCCATTTCATGATGCTTATGCTTTAATTGAAGAAAGGACTACCAATAATTTTTAATGGCCTTCTAGGAGGGTGAATCCAAAGAAAGTAGTCAATATTCATGTATCTGATGCATTTACTATGTTAACAAATCAAGTTGCTGCAATTTGAAGGAAGTTAGACCATTTTGGAATGAATTTTTCTCAACTAATCTCTATGATTGAAGAGAATTCATTCGGCCAAATGGTAGATTCTCAAGCATCATTAAAAACTTTGAAAGCCATAAATAATAAGCAAAATAACCCATATTCAAATTATTATAACCTAGGTTGGAAGAATCATCCCAACTTTTATTGGAATAATACTACGGGTGGTAATAATCAGCAATGGGGAAACAACCAAGTAAAACAATTGGGGAACTGGAACAACCAAGAGAATAATAATTATAGATCTACTTATCCTCCAAGTTTCAACAATAATCCACTATTTAAGGAGAAGAAGTTACATATAGAAGAAGTGGTGTTACAAATGAGAAATTAGTTACAAAGTTAAGGAGCTACAATTAGAAATATTAAGAATTAACTTGGACAAATTGCAAATTCATTAAGTAATAGATCCCAAGGAACACTTCCTAGTAATACTGAATAAATTTGAAAGAGCATAACAAAGAGCAAGTAAAAGCCGTTCAACTTAGAAGTGGAAGAGAGTTGAAAGGTAGGATTCAAAAAGAAACTGTAGTAGAGAGAGAAGAAATCGAAGAATCAAAAGTGAACACTCCAAAAGATTCTGAAAGACATATTTCTCCACTTAAAGTTAACTTAGAAAAACCACTTCCTCTATTTCCTCAGAGGCTTCGTCAACAGAATTTGTATAAGAAATTTTCAAAATTTAAGGAGATTTTTAAGAAGCTTACAATTAATATTTCATTTGTTGAAGCCTTAGAACAAATGCCTAACTATGTAAAGTTCATGAAGGATATTCTCAATAGAAAAATGAAGTTTAAAGATAATGAGACTATTCCACATAGTGAGGAGTGCAGTGCTATTATTCAGAAAAAGCTTCCTGAAAAGCTTAAAGATTCTGGTAGCTTTACAATTCCATGTTCGGTAGGAGACATATTTTATGAGAAAGCTTTATGTGATTTAGGTGCAAGCATTAAACTGATGCCATTATCAATATTTAAAAGATTGAGATTAGGAGAAATAACTCCAACTACTGTAGCTCTGCAGTTAGCAGATCATTCGACAACGTACCTTAAAGGAGTTATAGAAGATGTCCTAATGAAAGTGATCGATTTATCTTTCCTGTTGATTTCATTTTGCTGGATATAGAGGAAGATAAAGAGATAGCTATCATTTTTGGGAGACCTTTCCTAGCCATAGGAAGAGCAATGATAGATGTGCAAAAAGGGTAATTAACAATGTGCGTCCATGATCAAACTGTTACTTTTAACATTTCAAGATCAATGAAGTATCCTACAAAACGTAAAGATGATGAATGTTATAGAATGGATGTTATAAGATATCTGTGTGAATGCCATTTCAAAAGAACTTATGAAGAAAAATTTGAAGAAAGAGATTTAGAACACAAGAAAGAAGAGGAATTAGATCAATGTGAAGATCTTTTAAAGGAAGATTCAAACTATGTTCGAGAAAGTTTTGAAATTTTGGATATGATAGGAAAAGTTAGATAGTTTTGTCCATCAGTAGAAAAACCTCTAGAACATGAGCTGAAGTTACTTCTTGATCGTTTAAAATATTCCTTTTTAGGAGATTCCTCTACTTTACTAGTTATAATTTCCTCAAATTTAATGATGGAAGAAGAAGAAAGATTGATGAAAATTTTGAAAAAAATTAAGAAAGCCTTTGGAGGGAAAATAACTGATGTTAAAGGAATCAGTCATTCAATTTGTATGCATAGAATTCATATGGAAGAGAATTACAAACTCAGGGCTGATCCTCAAAGGAGATTGAACCCTGTTATGAACGAAGTTATAAAGAAAATTATTTTAAAGTAGTTAGATGATGGAATTATCTACCCTATTTTAGATAGTGCATGAGTTAGCCCAATTCAGTGTGTTCGTAAGAAAGGAGGAGTAATTGTGAATTTGAATGAACATAATGAATTAACACCTACTAGACAAGTTTCAGGGTGGTGAATATGCATTGATTATAGAAAATTAAATCTTGTCATTAGGAAAGATCATTTTCCACTACCCTTTCTAGATCAAATGCTGGATAAACTAGCTGGGCATATATTTTCTGGATGGATATACCTGTTATCATCAAATACAAATAGCTCCTGAGGATCAAGGGAAAATAACTTTTACCAGTCCTTATGGTACATTTGCTTTTAGAAGGTGCCCTTTGGTTTATGTAATGCTCCTGTTACATTTCAAAGATGTATGATGGCAAATTTTTGTGATTTAATTGAAAAAGGAATTGAATTATTTATGGATGATTTTTCAGTGTTTGGAGCTTCATTTGACTCATGTTTAGAACATTTATCAAAAGTTCTTAAGCTTTGTGAAGAAAAAAATTTAGCCCTTCATTGAGAAAAATGCCAATTTATGGTAGCAGAAAGAATTGTATTAGGACAAAATATATCATAAAATGGTATGGAAGTACATCCTGCTAAAATTCAAGTGATCGCTAATTTATCTAATCCAAAAAATGTAAGGGAAATTAGGAGTTTTTTGGGACATGCTAGATTCTACATGCTATATATTAAAGACTTTTCAAAATTGCTAAGCCTTTATGCCATTTATTGGAGAAATATGCAATTTTCAAATTTGATGAAGAGTGCTGAGAGTTATGCTAGTGATTAAAATAAAAATTAGCCACTGCACCAATTATAATTTCACCAGATTGGGGAAAACCTTTTAAACTGATGTGTGATGCTAGTGATTATGCTATTGGAGCTGTTTTAGGATAAAGATGTGATAAAATTTTTAAAGTAATTTAGTATGCTAGTAAAACTCTTAATGAAACCCAAATTAATTATACAACAACTGAAAAAGATTTATCAACAATAGTATATGCCTTTGATAAATTTAGATCATATTTAATTGGAACTCATTGCATAGTGCATACTGATCATTCTGCTATTAAGTACCTAACAAAAAAGAAGGATGCTAAACCTTAAATTATAAGTTGGAGTGTTCTTTTACAAGAATTTGATTTTACAATAGTAGATCGGAAGGGAACTGAAAATCAAATTGCCGATCATTTTTTCAGACTTGAGTTAGAGAAACTACTCTGTTTTGAAAAGGAAATTAATGAACATTTTTGAGATGAAAAACTGTTCAAAATTAATGGGTGGCTTGTTCCGTGGTATGCCGACATTGTAAACTTTCTTGTTAGTGATACTATACCCTATGGAATGACATACCAACAGAAGAGTAAATTTATTTCTGAAGCTAAGACTTATTTTTGGTATAACCCATTTTTATATAAACAATGGAAGGATCTGATTATTCGAAAATGTGTACCTTTAGAAGAGACTTCTGAAATTATCCAAAAATGTCATAATTCTGATTTTGAGGGACATTTTAGTGTTGATAAAACAACATACAAAATTTTACAATCTAGATTTTGTTGGCCTAGTATCTTTAGAGATGTTAATTCTTATATTAAAACTTGTGATAGATGTCAACGAGTAGGAATTTTTTCTAGAAGAAATGAGATGCCCCTCAATTATATGCTAGAAGTTGAAATATTTGATGTTTGGATTTTAGATTTCATGGGACCATTCATACCATCTTTCAGGAATTTATTTATACTGTTAGCAGTGGACTATGTATCTAAATAGATAGAAGCTGTTGCTTAACCTCGATGTGATACTCAAAGTGTTGCAAAGTTTTTGAAAATAAACATATTTTGTAGATTTGAGATGCTGAGAGTTATCATAACTGATGGGGAAGTCATTTTAGAAATTCCATAATGGAGAAGTTATTAAAGAAATATCATATAAATCATAGAATTGCTACTGCTTATCATCCTCAGCAAGTGGTTTGGCTGAATTATTCAATCGAGAAATTTAAAAAAATTATGGAAAAATTTGTAAATCCAACAAAAATGGATTGGTCAGTCAAACTTGACTATGCTTTTTGAGCTTTTAGGACTTCATATAGAACTCCTATAGGAATGTCCCCATATCCCCATAAAGGCTAATATTTGGGAAAGTTTGTCACTTATCAGTTGAACTTGAGCATAAAGTATATTGGGTGATTAAAGAGTTCAATCATAATTTAAAAGATGCTGTTGAGAAAAGATTATTGCAACTAAATGAGCTTGAAGAGATAAGGAATGAACTTATGAGAGTGCTAAGATTTACAAAGTAATGATGAAGATGTGGCATGATCAAAGGATTCTAACAAAAAAATTTCAGCCAGGGCAACAAGTTTTGCTATATAATTCAAGGTTCAGAACATTTCCAGGTAGACTTAAGTCCAGGTGGATGGGCCCTTTTTTTGTGATGAAAGTCAATCCTTATGAAGCTGTGGATATTAAAAATCCTAAATTGATAGAGTGTTTAAAGTGAATGTTCATAGAATGAAACCTTATTTTATAAGGGATCAATATAAATTTAATGATCCAATGATGTTAGGTCAACCAGAATAAGCACGGATTACGTCGGGCTGACGACATAAAACCAAGCGCTTTGTGGGAGGCAACCCATAGTTATCAATATGTTTTGGCTTTGATTGTTGTTTGAGTGTGATTAAGAAAATTAGGGTAGTGTTTTTGAGACTATTATGTATTAGTATTGATTTTAAGACATTTTTAGTAAACTAGTCATGTTAGAATGAGAATTTGGATGTTAAGTTGACTGGTGCAAAATTGAGCACTGGTGCTTAAGCGGCAATATTCAGCGCTTAAGCGCGACATTTAAAAAATATGTGCTAAATTAAGATTCTAGAAGGTTTAACCACCAATTGGTTTGTAAAAACATGCCAAGGCAGTTCCAAAAGGTGCCTAGAAGTTATTAGTAGGAGTTTTCCCTATAAATAGAAGGGTTTTGTAAGAAAATTTTACCCTAGATCATTTTTAGCCCTAAAAGTCTAAGAGAGAGAGAGATTTTGAGAAGATGTCTTCGTGCGAGAAGGATTTGAAGAAGAAGGAAGAGACTAAGAGGAAGAAATTCATTGTTCAAAGTGCACAAGAGATGTATAATGGTTTCTTAGCCGTTAGTATCGAAGGAATATCAGAAATAATCAACAAAATTGAGACTATCATGACTTTACTAGAAACAAAGGTAATTGAGATTCATGCATATCTAGAGCATATTGGATGACAATTGAAAATACAATTCATCCATACTAGTTATATAGAGGAAGCATATAAGGAGATGTATCTTAAACAGAAATGGATTGAAGAAGATATTATCCGAGCTCATCACCACCATTCATTTTGTCAACTTTATATACCGATTTCCCCACGAGAGACTAATGAAAGATCAGAGTTCGTCCCATCAAATGAAGAGTGGACTTAAGTTCTGTGTTTGAGTTTGTTTGTTAGGAGTCATTGTGTTTATGTGTTAGTGTTTTTTTAGTGTTTATGACTTTTAAGCGTCTAATTGTTTAAGCTTGTTAAGTGTTTGTAATTAGAAGAGTTTCTCATCTGAGACTATTTGGAGTGAGAATTAAGTTTTATATGTACTTGTACTAGTTTGTGAATGAATGTATATGTTTGTTTTTTTGTGAAAATTAGTGTTATTTTTGTCTTGATTTTAATTGAGTTTTATGGGAGAATTTTGAGAGAGAGGAGAGTTGTAGGAGATGAAAATAGTCATTTAAGTGTTATGAGACTATTTAGGGGTGGTATACTTAGGCAAATAGTGCATTTTACTTAAATTTAAAAATCTCAAAAATCGTGCACTGGCGCCTAATCGCCACATTCTCGCGCTTAAGCGCGATGTAACTCGAGTCCCAGGTGCATAAGCTCCACTTACCCACGCTTAAGCGTCGGTTCAAGAAAACTAGTCTGCGAACGGTTAAAAGTGAAAATTAAAAGCAAAAATTGCCATTTTCACCCTCACTGTCATCTTCTTCCTCTCAAATTCACGATTTGGAGAGCTAGGACAAGCCATTAAATGGAGATTTCTTGGTAGAATTGAGAAAAATTTGCTAGATTCAAATTTCTTAAGGTAAGAGCTTTACTTCTATGCAAAAATTTTAGATTTTCACCACGTAGTTTGAGTACATTTGGAAAAAGTTAAAAATCCAATATTCATGGTGGAAAATGAGGAAAAATCTATAGAAATTGCAGAGGAAGTGTAGTTTATACTTATAGGAGTTGAGTTTAGTGGATTAGACTTGATTTTTAAAGTTATTATGGAATTTTATGAAATTTGTAGAATGACACCAAGAATGAAGAGGAGCAAAGGAAGAAGCCACTTTGATTCCAGCAAATTTGCGAGTTTGAAAGCTCAATATAAGTACAGTGATGCTCTGCAATCATGAAAGCTTATCCAGTAGCGTTGTTCCAAAAATCCAAGTGGATTTGTAGAAGATTTTATTGTTCTCAGACAGTGGGAACAATTCTGCTGTGGCAGTTATTTCTGTAATTCGGGAGTCTTATGCAAACCTCCCTGAAGCTGAAGAGGATCGAGTCATGGTTTGAGGAAAATTGATACCTTTTTCACTAGAGGTAATCAATAGGTTTTACCATTTGCCACTTGAGAATTTGTGTTTTATGTGAACTATAGTCTGACTGAGACGGAACTAGACGAGATTATTTCCTATTTGACTGTTGGAGGAGGACTCTGGAAAATCACAAATGAGAGAAGAGGCAACTTTGCTATGTCAAAGTTAAGTGCACCATCGAAGGTGCAGCACTATTTTATTTCTGCTCGTCTGTTACCGACAAATCATCTTAGTGAATTTACCAGAGAGAGCGATGTTGAATTATTTTATCCAGGAAGGAAAGCTCATCAACATTGGAGCTTTGATTTATCAGACTATCATCAATTTTGCCACTGCCGCTACTACTACAGGTCTGGGACTTGCTTCCTTGATCTTTTCTTTATGTGAGCAGGCGGGAGTGAGATATGATAGTTGAAAGGAATTATTGTTGCCTTTAAATCCAATTACTAGTATTAATGTGAATTCATTTTTGTAGCATTCTATTTTTGGCTGGAGAGGAGGATTTTCAAGGAGTTATGGAATGGAGACGTCTGCTGCTTCTACCTCTGCTACTTCTACAACTAGACCATCTACCTCAAGATCATCTACTTCTAGAGGTGAGTCCACGAAAACTCAAACTTAATTATTACAAAAGATGATGGACAATATCAATTATACCGCACATATGGTAAGAAATTTTGAAAGCTTTGCAGACCACATTGATGGGTATAATAGAAAAAAAAGTGATTATGAAGAGAAATTTCACTCATCTTTGGAAAACCTCATTAGGGGTAACCCATAAGTGCAATTTCCTCCATATCCTAGACACCCTGATTATGAGCCTACAAATGTCTGGAATAGCGGTGATTCTGAGGATGATGAGGAGGAGGACTGAGTGATTTATTTTTATGTTTGTAATATGTGTTAGACTATGCGCTTTGGACTTGAGACATGTGATGTATTTTTTATTTTTATGTTTGGACTTGAGACATATGATGTGATGGGTTTTTATGTTTTGGACTTAAAACATGTATGTTTGTGTATTGGTTTGGATTTTGTGATGTGTGGACTGTTATTTTGTTTAATTGTATTATGATGTTGTGTTTTGTTAGTGGTTTGTTTTAAAATTTTAGGGTAGTAATTGCTGTTGTGTGTTGATTATTGTTTTAGTTAGATAGGATTGAATTTATTTCTGTCTTGTGAAAAGTTAAAAATCTTGCTAACTTTAGTTTTAAATTTAAACTCAAAAAACTGCTCCTCTGTATTTTTTTGTTATCATGTTAATGTGTGTTCTTATGTTGAGATTGAAAATCAAAGTTAGTGTGTTAGTTTGTTTTTATGTTTATACTCACTACTTAGAAGTCTACAGAATCTTTACATGTTGAATTGAAGGGAAAATGATAGAAAATTAATCAAAAATTAATTTTACTCCTGTTTTTAGTTTTATGCTTGTATAATTAGGATATAAAAGTTCCTGTAAGCATGTTATTTCAAATTTTCATTCCTGTTTATTTATATTTGCTGCTAAAATGTTTAATGTGTTAAAAATTTAAGTTGGGGGCGATGAAAAATATTTTTAAAACTTGAATTTTATTTGTTCTCAAATGTGCTACAAGTGAATTTGATTTGAAAAGAAAAATGGATTATGTATATGAAGTTATATTAGGGAAGTAAAATTTGATTTCAGAAATGAGTAAGAAAATTTAGTTAAAATTTTTAAAAACTAGAATTTTATTTGTTCTCAAATGTGCTACAAGTGAATTTGATTTGAAAAGAAAAAAAAAAACTAGAATTTTATTTGTTCTCAAATGTGCTACAAGTGAATTTGATTTGAAAAGAAAAAAATTGATAAAGTTATATTAGGGAACTAAAATTTGATTTTAGAAATGAGTAAGAAAATTTAGTTAAAATTGTGAGTAACGAAGAAAAACATTCAGTTAAAATTTTTAGTGTAGAAAATGTTAAATATAGTGTAACTATCTTTAGTAAGAAAATTTATATTTTTGAAAGTTTTAGAAATTTTGACTTTTATTTTTAATACATAAATTTCTTTTGTTGAAAATAATTTTTAAAACTATTATTATGTTTATAAGTGAAAGATTTATATCAGGACTTTGCTTTAGGAAAGGAGAAGTGGAATTCAATAGCAATAAAGGTCTATCCAGATATAGTAATCCTTGACTAAAAAGAAAAATAAAAAGAAAAAGAAAAAGAAAAAGAAAGGTAAGGGAGGAGAAGCTTGAGGATTAGTGTCTAATCAAAAATTTGTTCCACATTTGATCTTTTTAAAGTATAAGACTTGAGAAACTCTTAAGCTTAAGGATATAATATAACAAGTAAAATTATTCTTAATAAAAATTTTCAAGTGGAGATAATAAAAGGACAAAATTCTAAACATGAAGAATCTACAATATTTCTGAATTAGATAGGAACTCATATTTTCATCTTTCTTAACATTAAAAATTTTTAAACCTTTAAGTTGGTCTCATTACTAATAATTTTTCTAAATTAGACTGCTATATTTCTAAATCAAAATTTTAGTAACTCCTAAAGAAACTCCTAAATTGGACTACTATATTTCTACATCAAAATTTTAGTAACTTCTAAAGAAACTCATATACATTATCTACTTATGTTGGTTTTTAAAGATTTAAAGGTAAATTTGGACCCCAATATTTCTGAATCTAAATTTTAGTAACACCAAAGAGAATATTTTTTTCTAAATTGGACTACTATATTTCTAAATCTAAATTTTAGTAACTCCTAAAGAAACCACATATACATATCATACTTATTTAGCTTTTAAAGATTGAAGTGTCACTTGAGGGCAAGTAAAATTTTAAGTTTGGGGGATTTTTATATACCTAAAATATATTGTGTTTTTAGACGCATTTTTATACCTATTTTTTAGATATTATGCTTTAATGGAAGGTATTTGTGTGTTTTTTTTTCAGGTACAAGTAAAAAGTTGAAAGATGCTAGGAATGAAAAGGATCAAATTTGGAGTAAAAATATAAAATTTAGGCAAAAGTGTTTGGGAACCTAAGCGCCAGATCCAGTACTTATGCTCCAGTGAAACAGAGAAGGCCACGCCTAAGCGTCAGAGGCCCCGCGTTTAAGCACCAGAAGCAGTTATTTGGTGATTTTCTTCAATTGGCCAAATTTTGAACAGCCATTTGGGGGCATCTATTGGCTAAAGAGGGTGGTTATGACCACTAGGAATGAAAATATTATTAAAAGACTTGTGAAAGGAGGCATCCCTTGGAGAGTACATCAAATTTGGACACATTTTGAACATTTTCCAAGGTACCTCTTGGGAAATTTATAAAAGAAGAAAGTTGAGATTTTTGAAGTGGGTGCTTGAAAGTTCTGAAAAGAGTTTGAAGAAGAGTCTTAAGGAGTTTTGAGAGATTGTTTTGGAGAGATTTTCAGGCACCACACAAATTTACTTTATCGTTTTTATTTTTCAGTTTATTTTGAGAGTGTTGAAAAAGAGAAGAGATTCAAAGGAACTTCAAGAGTTTGGTGGAGGATTTGAGATAAGTTTTTATCTTTTTTTTTAACTACTTTTGGTTTTAATCGAGACTTCTTGTTGGTTTGACAATGATTTCTACTTTTAAACTGAAGTGTATTTTAAACTACTCTAGTTTTAATTGAGATTTCTTATTGTTTTGACAATGATTTCTACTTTTAAACTAAAGTGTGGTTTTGTTTTCTTCATAGATTCCGAGTATTTTCCTTTATCTTTCTCCATAAAATGATAAGTAATTAAATTTTTGGATGGAAGTTGTGGAAAGTATTAATCTTTAATGTTAGAAGAAGTTGTGATGATTTAATTTTATATACTCCATTTACTTCTTGATCTGGCCCATCTATATGTTAAAATTTGTTGTGAGAACAGGTAAGAACTGGGCTGGTATTGTCTCAGTTAACAAGTGGAAAGAATCACATGAGGATGTATGAATGAGAATGCAATTCATATGATTTAGTGCAAATAAATAGAGAAATAATCTTTGAAAGAAGTAATATTAGAGGCTACGAACTAAAATTTTAGAAAATCAATACTTAATCACAACAATATAATTCAAATTGCTTATCTATGACTAATAGGCAATTAAAATAAATATGTAATTTTAATACTCTTAAATAACTAATTATACAATAAAGTTTCTAATGTAAAATTCAATATATAAGAAACCGTCCTCCTTGTCAAGAAATTAAAGTGAATGAATAAAGTGAATCAGTTCAAATTAGATTGTGACAAATAGGAGCATACATATTCTTTACCCTTTGATCCAGGCATAAAGAACATTGACTACTCCTATGCTTGGTTACTCAATCTGCGGCTAGGCTGGGAGGATACCGACTCTCACTTCAGAGCTCCCACGTTCCCCTCGCCTGAGGGCTAACATCTACACTTCAGCACCCAAAAGATAGGACCAAATTGGTGATTTTAGTATGTCACTCTAAATTCTCCAATTCTACGCCCGATAATATTATTTTCCTATTTATGTGCACCCAACTTCCAAGGGCTTTGACCTCCCTGAACCTTGGATGTAATCTTCACTTTAGTTGTAAAACTCAACATATTTCAACAAATTAATTGACCAGATTGAAATTAAATTAAGATCGAATTGAAAAGATCATCATAACTTCTTTAACATTTTCAAGGCTCAACCAATTCAAATCACTATTTCACAAATCTCAAGCAAGGAGAAAGATAGAGAAAACTACTCAGAACTCATGGGGAAGATACGACAAAACTCAGAATTTATATATAAAAGCAAATTCATACAAACTACAACAAGTAAATAACACTTATCTCTAATTCCTCCTCAAGAAAACTCCTCGAAGTTCCTCTGAATCTCTTCCTTTCTTTACAATACATAGATTTCTTCTTAGAAGCGGCAAGAAGGAAAAAATTTCTTACTTTCCCTCCACTCTTACAATCTCTTGAAGAATTTCCCACAATATATCCCTAATTTAAACTCTCTACACTCTCCACACTCTCCCAACACTTGCAACTCTCTCTCAATTTTTGGCCAAAATCTTCTTTTAATGTTGTAGAAGAGTTTTCTCAAGAGTTGCCTAAGCATCCCTTAAAAAATTGTGTACATTCAATGCACCTTTTGAATTAACCGTCGATCTCACCATCGATGGCCTTGAGGGCACTGTTGGTGGGCCTTCTAAAATATTTGACTGGAGTCTCGGAAAAATCTTACCGTCGGCGCCCTAGTTCAAATCTTCATGTTTTGGTCCTTTCGCTCCAAATTCGCTCCTTTTTACATCTTTTTACTCCAATGACCATAATTCATCATATCTGCAACAAAACATCAAATATATCTTTTTTTAAAGTGCAATATCATCAAAAAAAGTGTAAAATAGGTATGAAAATCTCAACATATTTTCCTTTGGTCAAATATCGAACCCACAGGTAAGATATGTAATATGTATTTTTTGGAAAACTTTCTATTTTTAAAAAGATAATTATTTAAACTAAAGACGTTTTTGCAGTAAAGAAATTTCAAATATTTTTTATAATTTTAATATTTTGACAAAAACAAAACAAACTTAAAAGGATAACTTGAGTTTTTTGTAGAACAAAAGCACTAAATATCACAATATCTTTCTTCTTATCATAAATCAGTAATAAGTATAGGAAATATGTTGTGGAAGTATACATATTGTGTTGTGCCAAATAGGAGCAATAATATTCTTTACCCTTACTAGAGATGCTATAAAGAACATTGGCTAATTTAAAGTTTGAATAGTTCTGAAGACCGGCTAGGGAGAGAAGATACTAGCTCTCACTCTCGAATTCCCTCGATTCCCTCCACCTGATGGGTAACATCTCGTATCTTAAACCAAAAATAATAAACCAAGTTGGGGGCTTTAACCTATCACTTTAAAGTCCTCTAACTCTACACCCTTCAAAAATTATTTCTCTATTTATTTTCACTTAATCATATGAATTACATTCTCATTTATACAACCTCATGTGATTCTTCTATTTCCCTATTTATTTGCACTCAATCATATGAACTACATTCTTACTCATACAACCTCATGTGATTCTTCCTATTTATTTGCACTAAAATTATATGAACTACATTCTCATTCATACAACCTCATGGGATTCTTTCCAATTGTTGACTGACATAAGAATTACATTTTCATTCATACAACCTCATGTGATTCTTTCCAATTATTGACTGAGACAATACAACATTATTATTCATACAATCTCATGTGATTTTTTCTAATTGTTGACTGAGACAATACCATCCCAGTTCATACATGTTCTCACAACAAAATTTAACATCTTGATTGGTCAAATCAAGAAGTAAATGAAGTACATGGATTTAAATCATCACAACTTCTTCCAACCTTAAAGATAAATACTCTCCACAATTTCCATCCAACACTTAATTACTTATCCTTTTAAGAAGAAAGATAAAGAAAACTACTCAGAATCCATAGAGAAAACAAAACCACACTTTAATAAAAATCATTGTCAAACCAACAACAAGTATGAATTAAAACCAAGAGTAGTCTAAAACAAAAGATAAAAACTTATCTCAAGTCCTCCACCAAACTATTGAAGTTCCTTTGAATCTCTTCTCTTTTACAACAATCTCAATATAAAACTAAAATAATATAATTATATTAAAAAAAAGGTTAAATATGTGGTGCCTGAAAATCTCTCAAACTAACTCCCCAATTTTTGAACTTTCAAAACTTTTCCAGTACTTTCAGGACCTCTTTCAAAATCCCAATCTTCTTTCTTTTATAATTATCCAAAAGGTGTCTTGATATCTCTTCAAAATGTGGCTCGATTCAATGTATTTCCCCAAGAGATGCATCCTTTCGCAATAATTTTTGTCCATGGTGGTTGTAACAACCTATTAAGCCAATAGGTGCCTCAAAACCTCTTCAAAATTCACAAAACTGAATTTACTCGTCCAATAACTCCCCTTGGCGCTTAAGTGCGGGGCCTCTGACACTTAGGCGCCAAAACACTTTTGCACATTTTTCACCTATTTGCTTCAAATTTGATCATTTTTAACTTCTTTAAGCATTTTTCACCTTTTTCCCTATACCTGATAGAAAAACACAAAAATACCTTCTATTAAAGCGCAATATCTCAAATATAGGTATAAAAATGTGTCTAAAAACACTATATATTTTTAGGCGTATCAGGTGTATAGTTAGAGGAAATTAAAGTGATAGGTTAAAGCCCCCAACTTGGTTTATTATTTTAGGTTCTGATATGAGATGTTAGCCCTCAGGTCGAGGGAATCGAGAGAACTCTAGAGTGAGAGCTGGTATCTTCCTTGCCCAGCCGGTCTTGAGAACCATTCAAACTTTAAATTAGCCAATGTTCTTTATAACATCTCTAGTATGGGTAAAGAATATAATTGCTATTATTTGACACAACACAATTAGCATACTTCTACAATAGAATTCATATACTTATTACTGATACATGATAAGGGGAAAGGTATTATCATATCTAGTGATTTTTATTTACATAAACTCAAGTTATCTTATTTAATTATTATTGTTTTGTCAAAGTATCAAAAATACCAAAAAAAATAGATTTAAATTTTTATACTGTGAAAATATCTATAGGTTAAGTAATTGTCCTTTTAGAATAGAAAGTTTGTTGTTCGATAGTGCATTGTTGACCTCACTTTTGGTTGAGGTTTAGTTTTTCCTCTTTAGTAGCCTAAGGTCTAGCCATAAGACTTTCCTATTGAATATTATTAGAAAACTAGTTATTAAAACCTTACCATTAGAAATTCCACCCTCTTCTTTACTCAACTTGAAGTTCCACATATTGATCCTAACCTCTAGCACTTAGTAGGTGGGGCCACTATGAGGGCAACTCAAGATGAGTCACCCTTAGGACTACTGGACCTTAGGGTTGACCCTGGGTGTTGGTCTGGAGCTAGGGCACTCACTACACTCATCTATCACCCTTAGGATTGCTGCACCTTAGGGTTGACCTTGGGTGTTGGTCTGGAGCTAAGGCACTCACTACACTCATCTACACTATCCTTAGGGTTGACCTTGGGTGTTGGTCTGGAGCTAAGGCACTCACTACACTTATCTGCACTCTGCTGGATCTTAGGGTTGACCTTGGGTGTTGGTCTGGAGCTAAGGCACTCACTACACTAATCTGCACCCACAATCACTCACAACCCTTAACTCAAATTTCTAGCCTAGGTCCCTTGATCTTTTTGGGTTACTCATGTAGATGGTCCCCTAAACCTACTAGCCCTAGAGCTATGGTTTAACTAAGACCACTACATAGAGGACCCAAAATGGGATTTCCTTTGGTCCATGGCTCATTTAGGGTGATTATTTACCCAATCCAATCAAAAATACCCATCTTGCCTTTTGCCCCCAAACACCCCCAAATTACCAAAATACCCCTCCATAGCGCAAAATTCTAAAAATTCCAAAACTTCCTAGAAAATCTCAATAAATACCAAATATTCCCGATTTCATTTTTCTCAACTACCACATGACCCAGTTTGGCCAATTTCACCATCTTAACCAAAACCCCCAAATTTGCCTTTAAGGGCCCACATTTCTCCAAATTCAACTCAAATGTCCATCAATTTGATATCAATTGACCCCAATTCTAATCCTAAACTCAAATTAAATTTTTATATGGCTAAGATAAACCAAATACAAGCTTAATTGGCCCATGATTTGAGCCCAATCTTGATTTAGATTAAAACCCCAATTTTGACTATATGACCTAATCTTTCCAAATCGAACCCATAGCCTAGTCAATTGGCCCCAATTAATGTTGAAAAATCTTTATAAAATTCTTATACATCAAAATTAACCATCAATTGACCTTGGTGAACCCTCAAATCCATTTGATTGTGGCCTAAATCCAAAATTCCCAAATTTAGCCCCAAATTAGCTAAGTCCTCAAATATCACCCAATTGATATCCTTAACCTCCAAATTGGCATCTAATTCATGTTGAAAACTCTTCACGGGGTCCCTATTGACCATTTACAACAATCAATTTGGACTTAGCCCAAGGATAACCCAAGCTAGATTCAAGCCTAGCCCAACATGATTAAATTGACTAATATTCAAAATTCCCTGAAATTGACCCTTCAGTTGAGCTCAAAACCACTTCCATCCTTCACCAAAGTTGTTCCTTATGATCATCTACACCAAATCAAACAACTATTTGGGCCATTGACATGGCTAACCTAGCCCAAAACCCAATTTTTGGTCATTTGCCATTTATTTGGCTCATTTGACATGGCTAACCTAGCCCAAACCTAAGCTTTGATCACTTGAACCCACATTGAACCAATGCACTAAATGTGACCTAACCACCCTAAAGTCGCCAAATTAACTCAACCACAGCTATTAGTTGGACCTAGTGACCGGTACAAACACCATGAAAACACCTAAATCAATCAATGGACCAAAGGTCCCCCAAATCAAGGGATATTATTTCCAAAAATGCATGTGCTTAAGATATCTAGCCAAATCAAAACACATTTGCATTAAATTGTTGTGATAGATTCTTCTGGATGCCCTGAGCTTAGAAAAATTAGGTATTATTGCACTAAATTGTTGTGACATATTTCTCTAGGTTCTCTGAGCTCTTAGCCAACTCCCCCTGGCCGGCCGGCCTGCCTAGTGGTTGAAAAATCTCAAAACTGAGGGCCACCCCCATGGAACCTCACCCAAATTAAATGTAGAGGCCAGCTCAGCCAAATTAATTGATGGAGCTCCTCTGCCCTCCACCTAAGCACCATAATGCACCCAAACTTATGCCCGAATAGCCACCTCCACGGCCATTTCTATAAAAACTCACCTCCACGGCCATTGGAGGTGTGCTGAAATTTTCTTAGAGAGGCCTCTCCAAACTTCTCATAGAGCTTCCCTAAGATCCCCTCAGTGCATTCCAGCTATTTTCCCCCACCAATTCTCATTGCTGGAGCTCAATTTTGTGCTTGAAACCTTGCCGGAAATAGGACAAAATCCAATACACCTCCATAGTCCACCAAACCCAAATTAACTTCACCCAAACCTTCACAATAGTAAAAGAAGCTAAAGCCCCATCAAATCCCCCTTCTATAGAGCCGCTACCATAGCTCTAGACTAACACCCAAATTCGAGCTTGGTCGAATCCACACCTAGGCGTTATACCAAGACCAGGGACTCAATCCCTAGCCTCCTTGGACCCCAACAAACATGCCAAGAACCTCTGATTGAAGCTTCACTTCTTAGAGCAACGGTATAAAACCTCACCTCCTCCCGAGCCTATTTCAATTCTCTATTTTCTTAGAGTTAATTTGATTGTTTGATTACCGTATGGATGTGTTCATCTCACTTAGACGAGTCCATAGGATCAATCTCGAAGTGATTTGGATGAGTCTAGGCTAAGATCTTAAGGTTTTAATGTGGATGGTCATGGGATCATTCTACAGGGATGATGACGGGGAGTCGTTTGATCAAGCGTGCATCGAATGGACGAAGGAGATCGAGCTGGACAGCACTTCGAGACAAACTGCGGGCCGAGTCAGCAGCTATGTGGACGGCGACATCCAACCAAAGTGCGCCACACATGCCATCGGAGCTGCCTAGGATCTAGTGAGCACGCATTATTTAAATAGATAAATAGGGCTTTTTTCTATTTATTTAAATAACCCTAACTTAGAAAATTCATATCTTTGTGTAGAAAAATCACAAAAATAAAATAAAAATAACCTCTTGCTCAGTGAACAGAGGAGAACAATGTGGATTAAATTTCAAGTCCATTTGATGCATATTTTATTTTTAATTAATTAAACACTATTTTGAATCATTTGATTTTCCATGCATATGGAGACAGCGCATTGGCTTGAAATTTTGACATGTTATAGCCTCTGTCAAGGGAAACATCCTCTGTTTTTTTCAAAGTTAGAGGAGGTTCATATACAGAGATCCATACTTTTTAAGTTTTTGCACATTATTCCATTAAAATAATCATGGAAATTAGCATATTGATTATAAAATTCCAAGAAAATTTTGGAAGGTCCATCATGACTTGAGAAGCTTTTAGAAATAATTTCATGGTTCAAGTCATTTAAAATACACCTTATTTTCACAAACCCTAAATCATTAAGATAATTAATTTTAGAAAATATAAACATTTAAATGACTTGATTTTTGATCTCCACTATGATTTATGATCAAGAGAACTCACCATAAAAATTTTAAAATATTTTGAGTTCATTTGATAATTTAAGTTGATTTTTAAAGATAAACATTACTTTTGGCATTTAAATGATTTTTAAAAATCAAAATACAACTCAAAAAATTATGAAACTTAGTTTTTTGTTTAGTTCTCTATGGTCAGGGGTATTTTCTAAAAATTAAATAATATTTAGAGTAAAAACTTGATTTTTAACCTATTTTAAATATTTAAATAATTAAAAATCCCTAAAAAAACAAAAATAATAAAACTCATGGAAATGTTCTAAATTACTTCCTAAGCACTTAGGAACAATTCGAATATTTTTCCTGATTTACTAAATAAAGATATTGAATTTTAAAGCCTAAAAAATGATTTTTAAAGGCTAAAAAATGGATTTCCACTAAAATAATTCCAATAAAAAAAATAAAATTAAAAAAAACATAAAATCTTCTCCTTTAAGTTTTCTGACCTCAGGGGGACTTTTTAAAAATATAAAACTTAGTTTTTTTCCATTTAAAATATTTTTCATTTAATAAATAGCCCAGAATCTAAAACAATTCTTAAAATTCTAATAAAATTTAAAAAATCATAAAATTTGGTACAAAAGATTCTCTAGTCTGAAGTTACCTTCAATAAAAATTTCAAGGGATTAGGAGTTACCTTGGTCAAGTTAGGAATTTTCTTTGAAAAAATCCTATTTTTGCATGAAAATAATTATATAAATTAAATTAAATTTTGAAAAATCTCATTTTCTACTCTCATGTTTTAATTGACCCATGAATGAGGTAGGATAAAAATTTCAAAATCATTTAAATTAATTTTGATAAATTATTAAGTGATAGAGCCTTAGGGGCAAATGTGTAATTTTGGAAAATTAGCCTTAATTAACATTTAGGCTTAATTTAAGGAGGGAAATGTGTAACCCCTGATCTTAATCAATTTGTTTGATGTTTAAAACATAAGGGGTTAATTGGTAGAAACCGATCTCACTTTCTTAATTAAGTTAATAAATTTCTAAATTATTAAAATTTGAAAGTTTATTAAAACAAAATGAATCTAGGACTTAGGGGTATGACTTTTGAAGCCAATAATTAATCAATTTAATACCCCTATTTTTATTTTCAAAATAAAATTCAAATCATGAATCATGACCACCTAAAGCGTAACCTTTTCGAAACTAATTAAGACACTCACCTAGGTCTTAAGGGCTTAGTAGCGACTTAGGCTAAATCAAATTTCATTTAAATAAGGATTAGAAAAGTAAACATCATTGAAAATTAAAACATCTTTCAAACACTACAAGCCCAATTAGAATTTGGCTAAGTGTTCTAACAACACTAATTTGCCTCTCTAAGGGTCTTCACCCACATAATTCTTAAATTGAATCACAAGTGATAATTAACCTATTCTTAGGGATAATTGACATCAATGTTCACTGAGAATTAAGGGTATTTACAGGATGACTTATTAAGCAATATACTAAGTTTAAAAGAACTCGGGATTTTCCATCAGGCAGCGAGAGAGTAGCACAGACTTGCTTCTTTCTCTGGATATGTTCGATACCTCGGAGATCTACTAACTTAATATGCTTTGCTTAACAAAATCATCCTTAACTAAACTCTTAAGGACCCACTAAGATATGACATAGAGTTAGGAAAACTACCAAAAAGCTTACTCCTTGCCTCTATATAAATAGCCCTGACATGCATTTTAAGTTTCAGGTGGTGGAATGAGAAGACTCGCCATGTATGCTTTTACAGTTTTCAGCGTTGTCTTTCTTGTACTTTCATACTGTACTTTTATACCTGAGTGTTGTCTTTCTTGTACTTTCATACTATACTTTTATACCTGCAAATTTGCATGCTAAACAAAGTTATCAACCTGCAAGAAAAATAAAACTATCAGGATAGCCACAAAACCAAAACCAAAACCAAAACCAAAATTAAAATCAACCAAGATAAAATTCACCCCCACAACATTCAAAATATAACATAACTCAAAATTTAATCATAAACATCACAAAAAACTATAATTGCAACTAAATTAAGACGTCTCTATCGATAGATCGGGAATCTCTCGGAGGAGGTAACCTACGACTGCTAACGAGGCTTCCCACAGTCTAAATAAAATTATGGAACTCATTAAGTTGAGTTTAGTAAATTCATTTGGACTAAGCGAATCCAATAGAAAATAGTGGTGCCAGAATGAGGGAGCTGTAGGATCCTAACCGGTGTCACTCTAATCAATTTTAATATGCCCTCATAAAATTTAAAGAACTTCAACCATAAGGCCATCTGATTTGACTGTATAACTTGACACACTAGAAAACTCAAACTCGTTGCGACAGGGGCTTGGAGTTAGCATGGTGGGTAGCACATCCATCTTCAACTGTAAAACCTATCTTCCCTAGCTAAACCAATCTTTCTTCGTTAGACTTAAAACAGCAAGGCCATAGGACTTCGAGGTTGCTTGCTTATGAAACATAAATCCTCACCTTATCTTTAGACTTTTGTACAGCCCTGTTATACAATATAAGCCCTAACTTGTCTTAGGATTCTGAGGTTGTCGTTTGTCAAGACCTAAATCCTCACATCTTCCAGGCTATTTGTGTGATTGTTTCACACGAATGTAAGCCCTAACTAATAAAATTGGCAGGATGAAACACTTAAACATTTCTCCTCAAAACTAAAGCCAAACATTAGGATAGCTTGGGAAGTCATCGAGGTTCTCCTCTGTGGATCCATGATATCTCCTAGTTCTTCCTCCTTTAGATTCTACAACAAAATGTTACAAATTGAACCAATCCCCTTTCACATCTCTACGTCCGATCTCATTGAAAAGTCTTACCCTTTGAAACTCCTTGAAGATAATATTTCCTGATTTTTATCGAGAGTCTTCTTAGGTGAATTTGGTCATTTAAGATGTAATTAACTATAGGGGCTTGCCCTTATAGGAAGCTTTTCTCGAACCCGTGGTCATTTAAGATGTAATTAACTATAGGGGCTTGCCCTTATAGAAAGCATGTTCGAACCAAGCTTAATATAAACCTTATTTAATCCTTTATATTAAATAGAGGAACTTGTTGGCAAATACAAAGGTTTTGCAGACTAAACATATGTCATATATTCCTTTGTTTATTTGATCGAGCCTCATCTTCAAGTCTTGTGTTTATCCTTTGGGATAGATACAAGATTTGAGGTACAAAGCTCTTTCATTTTAAACTATGAAAAATATTGGATCAGTTTGATTTCATATTTTTCTAAAATTAAATATATATATAAATTAAAACGTCCTTCTGAAGCGGGTTACAGGATTTCGATTCTGATGACCGACAACTTCTTACGGGCAACTCTAACTTAAAATAACGCCGACATGCATATTGTATAATTTCCCTGTGGATTCGATATTCATGTCTTAATCAAAAATTCATATTTTACTTGTTAATAATACGTAGACTTGCTTAGTATCCCAATATATATAAACTAAAGAGTTAAATTCTTATTTTTTTTCAGGATCAAGTTTTTTGTTCTGTTGCAAATTAAGGAAATATAAGTGAAAATTATAATTAAAGTCATTGTTATACTGTTGCATATAAACAGTTGGAATCAACTAGCCATGACATTGAGCTCAATTGATTTATCAATAATGTGTAGATAATTGTCACAAGAGGTTTGGAAAAGGTTTGGTGTGATTATGAATTGGTTTAGAGGTTCAATTTGAAGGATTTTGGGCATTTGGTCAATTTGGGGGTGTTGGGTTAGACTTGGGTTTAGGTTAGGCTAAGGTTTGGCTAAGCCCAAATTGATGGTTGAAAATGATCTATAGAAATATCATGAAGAGTTCGCAACATCAATTGGGTGTCAATTTTGGGGTTTGGGTAATCAATTAGGTGACATTTGGAGACAGCCAATTTGGGGGCAAATTTGGGGATTTTAGACTTGGGTTAAAATTGAGTGAAATCAAGACTTAGAAAAGGCCATTTAAAGTTCCAATTTGATGTGTAGGATTGTTATGAAGAGTTTAGAATTTAAATTTGAGCAAATTGAGTAGGCTATGAAGTTCAATTTTGTTGGGTTAAGTCATATGGTCAAACTTGGGGTTTGACTTGGATCAAAATTAAGCTCAAAGCATGGGTTATTTAGGCTTAAATTTGGTTTGGATTGATCATATGTAAGATGAATTTGAGTTTAGAATTGAAATTGGGGAGGATTGGGGCCAAACTTATGGACATTTAAGGTGAATTTAGGGAAATTGGGCCTTTAAAGGCAATTTGGGGGTTTTGGTCAAAATGGTCAAATTGGGTTCTATTGAAGGGTCCAAAATGGTTTTGGAGACATTTGAAGTGATTTTGGATGTTTTCGGAAAGTTTGGGCCACCAAGGTTATTTTTGTAATTTTGGCACATTTTATGGTATTTTTGTAAATTTTGGCAATTTTGGGTGGTTTTGGGAAATTTTGGCTTTTTGAAATGGTTTGAAATAATTTTTGAACAAATTTGGGTATTTTGGGTGAAATTGGGAATTTTAGCCAAATTTGGGGTATGCGGGTGTTTAGGTAATTTGGGTGGATTTAGGGGCAAAAGACTAAGTTAGATATTTTGGTTGAATTAGGGTGCCAACCACCATATATGAGATGTGGACCAATAAAATCCCCATTTGGGTCCTTTATGTACTGGTCTTAGCTAAACCCTAGCATAGGGCTTGTGGGTCTAGGGGACCATCTACATGAGTCTCGTAAAAGATCAAGGGATCAAACTTATTAATTTTAGGTTTAGAGTTGCAAGTGAATATAGGTGATAGTGAGTGTAAGTGAGTGAAATAACTCTAGAACAATACCCAGGGTCAGCCTTAAGGTCATGTAGTTTTATGTGGACTCTCCTTGAGATCCCCCATACTGACCCCACCTACTAAGTGCTAGAGGTTAAGATCAATATGTGGAACTTCAAGTTGAGCAAGGAAGAGTTTAGAGTTTCTAAGGGTGTGTGTTCCTTTTCTAGTTTTCTAGGAGTAGTCATCAAGAAAACTCTATGGCTAGACCCTAAGCTACTAAAGTGGGAAAACTAAATCTCAACCAAAAGTGAGGTCAACAAATAGACCCCCAATAGGTGTGGTGTTCTTGGCAGGCACACCATGCATATTGGTGTTGACCGACAAGATCAACAAAACCAACACAGACTCCTAAGTGAACAAACCTAGAAAAGAGTGTAAAATTGAGTGCTAGTTGTTTCTACTGGGGATATAGCAGGTGAATACCCGATCGAAATCAAGGAGTAGGAACTCTCGCTGGGGATTGGAGAGTGGGTTTCAAATTATCAATTTTCAGGTGTTTCTGGAGGAGGGGAATTGGTATTTAGGTGCTGACCCCGAGATGAAAATTTAAATTTGGGTATGAATCCTAAAAAGAGAGTCAGAATTTAGGTACCAATCTCGGGGATTGAGAATAGGATGTCGCGTTCGATTTAAGGCGGTCTTATATCAATCTCAATGATTGAGAATAGGATGTCGTGTTCCACTCAAGGGGGCCTTATACCAATCTCAAGGATTGAGAATAAGATGTTGTGTTCCATTTAAAGGGGTCTTATACCAATCTTAAGGATGTTCCATTTAAGGGGTCTTACACAAATCTCGAGGATTGAGAATAGAATGTTGTGTTCCATTTAAGGGGGTCTTATACCAACCTCGAGGATTAAGAATAGGATGTCATGTTCAACTCAACGGGGCCTTATACCAATCTCAAGGATTGAGAATAAGAAGCCATGTTCCACTCAAGGGGGCCTTATACGAATCCGAAGGATTGGGAATAAGATGTCGTGTTCTATTCAAGGTGGTTTTATACCAATCTCAAGGATTGATAATAGGATGTCGTGTTCCATTCAAGGGGGGCTTATACCATTCTCAATGATTGAGAATAGGATGTTGTGTTCCATTTAAGGGGGTCTTATACAATCTTGAGAATATAGAATAGGATGTTGTGTTCCATTGAGAGGGCCGTTATACCAGTCTCAAGGATTGAGAATGTGATGTTGTATTTTATTCAAGGGGAAGGGTGCCTTATACCAATCTCTAGGAATGAGAGTAGGAAGTCGCGTTCCATTTAAGAGGGTCTTATACCAATCTCAAGCATTGAGAATATGATGTCGTGTTCCATTCAAGGGGGCCTTACACAAATCTCGAGGATTGAGAATAGGATGTCGTGTTCCACTTAAGTGGTCTTATACCAATCTCAAGGATTGATATCAAAATTTAGGTACTGATTCCCAAATGGAAATTGAAACATATGAGAGAATTCATATTGTTTATTTTATAGATATGTGCCATGTGATAAGGTTAACATCGGTGAGGAAGATATGTGGAATTCTATGAGATTTTGCGCAGAATGTGAAATTCCATGGGGATTGTGAAAAGAATTAGTGCAGACAAGCACAGTAACGCTGCGTGAGCAAAGATTAAGAGACCTTGAAATCGAGAGAATCAACTCAACAGATTTATTTTCTTTTCTTGTTATTTTTATCACATTTANAACCCAAGTGGTGACAAGGGAAAATATCTACTACGTTGTGGAGGAAAGCACTGGGACTCATATCTAACCCAAGGGGTAGCGGGAAAAGAATTAGCGTCTCGGTACTGTCCCCGAGAACAACATGAAAATAGTGTAAAGAATTTGTGGTGTCGAACTCATAGATATGTGTCATGTGAAGATAGGTATTGGTGTGAAAATTTTGTGTAATTTTGTGAGATTTTGCGCAAAATGTGAAATTTCACGGGGATGTGAAGAAGATTAGTGTAGACAAAGACAGTTGTGTTGTGCGAGCAAAGAATAAGAGACCTCGAAATTGAGAGACTCAACTCAACAGATTTATTTTCTTTTCTTGTTATTTTTATCACATTTAATTATTAAAATATATTTTTAAAATTCAATTTTTGTTGGTTGATTTTTCAAAAGAGTATTTTGTTTGAATTTTATTATTATAAAGTTTTTATTATTTTGTTCTTCGTTCATTGTAGCCAATGCATGGTTCTGGGGCTCTTTATCCATCACACAAAAGGGAAATTGAATAAACATACTAAATTCTGAAAGAGATTTCATTAATATGTTTCAAATAGGTGTTACAAATTGAACATAGGTTGAAGCATCAATTGGTACAATATGTTGAACGCATCAAAAGTACATCTAAAAATATCTTCTGTTAGGTACATATCACAAGCTGAGCATATCTGATACATTTATCATTATATTTGCTATGCCAAAATGCTGTATAAAAAGGCATCCCCCAACTGTCCATCCTCGGTGGGGTGAGCTCCCGATCGAGCTTTCCTACTAAGCAATGCTGCAGAACAAGAGTTTTTTCTTGCGTATATTTAGAAGTGCAACCCTCTCATAGCTCGTAAAATTGTAGCTCTTCTAACTTTGAATCCGGTTGGAATCCATATGGCATCTTGCTACTATCTATCCTTCTGAAACTTTCAGACACCCTGCGGTGTCATACCCTTGGAATGCAGTGTTTGGCGATGTCTGCTCTATTTCTCTTGAGAATTAGTATTGATCCCACTGGTAACGGAATCTTCATGGATTTTCTAAACTAGCCAGGGCCAATGAAATCTATTTCTTACCCAAACAGGTTATTGTTCTTGCTCATGAAGGAGACCGTGCAAAAAGGTCTCACGAAATCTTGATGGTCTATATGCAAGGGAATGCAATCACCTTCATCGTAGATATTAATAATACAACTATTGGGAATACAATCAGCTGGAAGTATGTTCCATCGAACCATCCTCTTGATCATCCACTTTATCGTAGGAGGTAACGAATCCACCTCAACATGTCTTAAAATCCCCGAGGGATTTCCTTGTCTGTCCTTGGTAAAGTTATAACAGCAACCACATTGTATGGTGATTCTGCCTTTTCCAAGCATTCATTTATGTGGTTCAGAATAAGTCCTTTTCATTAGAAGACCTGCTCGACCCTTGTCCCTTAGGTCGAATATACAATTGAGAATGCTTCATTCGTCACTTTTCGAGAAGACTCTGGTGTATAGCTCCAAGTATTCTAGTATATTGCCAAATCTTCTTTAAACTTCTTGATAAAATTCGAATTCCCTTTTCTTTACTTTACTCATTTTGTCAAATTCTGCCATGGTGATCATTGGCGGCTATCGAGGATGCTCCCTCATTTTAATATCATTGGAAATCCATGCTGGTGTTGTCTCTTTATCTAGTGGAATATATGATTCCCCATTAAGTGATTGGTGATCTGAAATCCATCATCGGTGGACATGTACTCCTCTAGAGTAGTGCTCTAGGTGAAGGATGTTGCAATCCGGGCATTGCACAAATGTCCTTGTAGTTGGTATCCATGTGGGAATCTCGGCATTGCATGCCTGGCAACCCGCACAAAGATTATATGAAACCTCTAGTATCATCGGCTCTGTAGTGAACTCAGACTCATTCTCTGTGGCAGGCAAGCCGAAGGAATTCTCTCTCATGCTTGGATGGTAGATTTTCCCCTCAGGAATCGGAGTAAGCAAGTTTTTCGCCTCCTTTTGGCATCTTCTTTCTTCACACAAGAAAGCTCTATGATTTCAGTGATTTACATTTCTACGTTGAGTCCTTTATAATGGTGCATCTAGCTGTCTGTTGTTATTAGCAGTGACCAGGCCTTCAGTCGGTGCTGTTATCATAGATGGAAGGTGACTAATCCATTCCATCGGATCTTGCTGCACTATCACTTTCTTCCCCTTCAATGAGGAATCCTCCTCGAGGGTAGCTCTTCTTTTTCTTGATGGCTGACCACGTCCAAAAAAGGGAACCTCATAGTCTACATCGACTTGACAGAAGTCCATTTCAAAGTCTATGATGCCACCCTGCAGTGCCCTTTCCTCATTAAGTGCGAGATTCTAGCTATCCTTGAAAGTAAAAATCAGCTCCTGTCTTGACATTTTTTTTGCAGATGACAGTAAAAACATCAGTGCACTGAAATTTAGCAAGGACAAGAAAAAAAAGTGTTTATTAGACAAAATTTTAGTTTGTATCAGTGAGAAAATCTTTAATTTATGTATATATATTTTTTAATTTAGTAAGATATCAAACTTAAAAGTGAAAAAAAGAAAATCGAAGTATGTAATTTCAAAAATTTTCATTTTATTGAGGTTAATTTTATTACAAAATTTTTGGACCCAGTCATAGACGTTTGGCCAAATAAATAATCCCATAACAATCAAAATTTCAAAATTTCAATTCAAGCAATGTCAAGTTGCATAGTATGTCGTCAAGTATGGTCCATTGATTGGCAACATGGGTCTTTCGCCTCGAAAATCCACTAGCTGGTAGGGTCATCCTACATAAACCTTTTCTATGATAAATGGTCCCTCCCAACTTGGCTCGAATTTTCCACCTACTTTGTGGTGTGCAAGAATAAGCCTTTTGAGAACATGTACGAGATCACCAACTTTGAATTTCCTTGGGCGCACCAATTTGTCATGAGCTTGTACCATCCTGGCCTGGTAAAGCTTCAGATGTTGTTGTACTTCTATTCAATTTCCTTCAAGACTTTCCAATTCTTCAAATCTGAGTTTTGCACTTTCTTATATTGTAATTTGATTGGCAACAACAACTGTGAGAGATGGAATCTGTACTTCTAGTGGTAGTACGACCTCGGATCCATATACGAGCATGTAGGGTGTACACTAAGTGGGAGTCCTGAACATTGTCCGGTAAGCCCAAAAGGCTTCTAACAGTTTCTTATGTCAATCTCTTTTATTTTAGTCTAGTGTTTTCTTTAAAATTTGTATCAGTGTCTTATTAAAGGTCTCCACCAGACCATTTACCCTGGTATAGTAAATCATAGAGTATCTCCAGTCTATCTCCTGCCGGTTGACAAAATTGTTGATTTTTGTGCTCTTGAAGGCTGTCCCATTGTTAGAAATTATTTTGCACAGAACTCTGAAATTGTAGACCACTCGGCTTTTGAAAAATTGAAGGATATGATGTGTTGTAACCTCTCGTAACGACACTGCCTCTGCCCATATGGAAAAGTAATCAATATCGACAAGAATAAATTTGTGTCCTTTAGAGAATGGAGGGTATATCAGACCTATTATTTCTGTGCCCCAACACTCAAATGACCACGAAGCAACGTTTGGGTGTAGCACATTTAGAGGTTGGTGTAAGAACACCCTATGCACTTGTCACTGGTGACATCTTCTGGCTGTATCCATGCAGTCAGATATCATTGCCGACCAATAATATCTGATTCTCTTGATCTTCACTTTCATGTTTGGTTCTGACTAGTGAGCGTCACACTATCTAACATGTACTTTGACAATACTCTATGCTTCTGCTTTGCTCAAACATCGTAGCCATATCGAATGATCTTCTATAGAGGACATTGCCAACTAGGGCATATTACATAGCCCTTCTTGTGATGTGATGCACTGTTGACTTGTCATCTGACAGCTTTCTAGTCTGCAAATATTCTATAAATGGCTTACACCAGTCTTCGTTGATATCAGGAACTACAACTGTCATTCCTTCTTCTTTTTTGGGCTTGTGTAGATTGTCAGGATCAATTCAAGACAAAATCAATCTTTCTTATTTTGTGATATCAATGGAATCCTCCAGGGGACATGCTAATTCTTTTGTAAGTTTGGCTAGAGCATCAACATGGGCATTATCTCTCCAAGGAATCCAGTAAAAAATTTCATTGGGAATCTACTCCAATAGCCTCATTGCGTACTGATGATATTCTACTAAACTTGATTTTAAAATCTTATATTGTTTGGCGATTTGTTGGATGACGAGCTTAGAATCGCCATAGATGGCAATATCTGTTATATCAATCGAGATTTTCAATTCCAATCCGGTGATTAGCACTTCATATTCTACTTCGTTGTTGGTGCATGGATCTATCAGGTGGTATGAGAACCTCAACATACCCTTATCTGGCGTGATAAAGATTAAAACAATCCCTATTTTCCTGGTATAACTATGTCTGATCCTTTGTCTTTTCTGGCTGAAGAAGCTTCATCAAAGTACATCTCCCAACATTGTGCACTAGAGAATTCCATATGTAATACTTTCTCATCTGGAAATTCGTCATTAAGAGGGGACCCTGCTAGAAGTTGGTGTACAACAAGAAAATCTACTAAAATTTGTCCCTTGATACCACGGAGGGAAACAAAAGTTATATCAAATTGCAACAAAATCATCGACCATCTTGTTAGATGTCTAGAGAGTGTTGGTCAGGTCATCAAATATTGTAACAGATTAACTTTTGAACTTAGAGTTACCTTATGAGAAAGCATGTAATGTATGAGCTTCTGGGCGGCAACAATCAAAGCTAGACAATGCTTCTCAATAGGCAGATACCTTATCTCCATCGATATTAGAGGACGACTCAAGTAGTAGAGTGTGTTTCTTTACCCTTATCATTGAATTGGGCTAAGAGGGCTCCAAGAGAGTTATTTAAGGCCACAACATAGAGTATTAAAGGTTTTCCTCGGAGTGTGTTTCTTTTACAGAGTGGATTTTTGTATTTCCTGCTCTTCAGACTATTGCAGCAGTTTTGGCTTGTTTGGTTTCTCATGTGCTTCCTTGTTCTGCATTTCAACTATAGTTGCAGGGGATTATTTGGCAGAGATTTCATTGCATATTTTTAACACATTGCTTCTCTTCATTGGTGTAGTTTATTTTTTGATTTTGACATACTATTTTTTTAGGTAAAGGTTTTTTTCTGACATTTTGATGTGGAGTTGTAATGTTGGAGGAGGACAACTTAGGATCTCAATGTATCTTTTGCTTTTTAGTTTTGGGGATCCACTTCTCCTCCCCCTTTTGTACTCTTTGTTGACCTAATTTTTGGTTGAGGTTTATTTTTCTCTCTTTAGTAGACTAGTGTCTAGCCATAGGGTTTTCCTGATGACTATTTCTAAAAAATTAGAAAAGGAACCCATACCCATAGAAACTCTAAACTTTTCCTTGCTCAACTTGAAATTTCACATTTTGGTCCTAACCTCTAACACTTAGAAGGCAAGGTCAGTATGGGGGATCTCAAGGAGAGTCCCCATAGGACTGCTTGACCTTTGGGCTGACCCTGGGTGTTTGTCTGAAGCTCGTTCACTTACTTACACTCACTATCACATATATTCAATTGCAACCCTAAACCCAAATTTGTTGAATTTCCCTTAATCTTTCGGGAGACTCATGTCAATGGTCCCCTAGACCCACTAGCCCTAGGCTAGAGTTTAGCCAAAACCAATACATAGAGGACCTAAATGGGGATTTCATTGGTCCACAGCTCATATATGGTGGTTAGCACCCCAATTCTACCAAAATATCCAACTTGGCCTTTTGCTCATAAATCCACCCAAATTACCTAAACACCCCCAAACCCTAAAATTTGCCCAAAATACCCAAACTTATTCAAAAATCATTTCAAACCATTTCCAAATGCCCAAATTTCCCAAAACCATCCAAAATTGCCAAATTTTGCCAAAAGACCCTCAAATTTGCAAAAATTATAGAAATACACTTGGAGGCCCAAACTTTCCCAAAACATTCAAAATCACTTCATTTTTTTCCAAAACCAATCTGCACCCTTCAATTGAACCCAATTTGACCATTTTGACCAAAACCCCCAAGTTACCTTTCAAGGCCCAATTTCCCCAAATTCACCTCAATTGTCCATCAATTTAGCCCTAATCCTCCCCAATTTCAATTAAAACTCAAAATAATCTTTCATATGATTAATCCAAACCAAATCAAAGCCTAATTGACCCATTCTTTGAGCTCAATTTTTATCCAAGTCAAACACCCAATTTTGACCATATGACTTAACCCCACCAAATTGTATATGAAGTTTATCCATTTGTAATAGGAGTTTAAGGGGGAGGGGAGGGGAAGTAGAGACCTCAGCATGATTTGAATTGGAACCCTCTAAGGCCAGAATATTTGTAGGCCTGTTGCCTTCCTTATAAACAAAGGCGATTTGTAGCTTAATTTCTCTGATAATCTTCTTTATCTTGTGCATCCACTGGATAATGTGCTAAGGGGGGAAAGGTTTTCAGTGATCATATCCACCAGTAGCGAAGAGTCCACTTTAGCAATAATCTAATTCCACTGATTTTCCATGGCAAATTTGAGTGCCCAGTATAGAGTAATAGCTTCAGTTTCCAGAGCATCAGCAACAGTGTAGGGGGCCTTGAAATAAAAAAAGGCTTTGCCAGTGTGGTCTCTAAATATCCCTCCCATGCCTGCTTTCTTGTTGGTGAAACTTCCATCAGTGTTTTTTTTATGAAAGGATAAGGTGGCTTCTCCCATCTAACCTTAATAACTTTAAGCTGTTTCAGTTCTATATTAGGCAGGTTCTTTAAAATCTTAGTGAACTTCTTCCAGCTGATCAGCTTTTGAAGGTAGGCCTGACAGTTAGACCCCACAGATTCAGGGTTAACCCCCATATTCTCCTGTTTTCCCTTGTTCCTATCATTCCACATAAACCAGGCAACAATGAAAGGAAGAGACATAAGGTTAATTTTCTATCAGTCTTTTAAATTATCTTTGATGTTTCCCCAGTAACCATTGATCAGGTTGAGGTTAAATTTAGAGGCTAAATTTTTCCAAACATCCCTAGCAAATCTGCAATTGAAGAAAAGATGGTCACTTGATTCTTGATCTTTTTTGAAAAGGTGACATCTTGATGGGCCTTTCAAACTTTTCAGTTTTAGAATGTCATCAGTTAGAATCAGATCATTTAACACTCTCCAAGAAAAGAACAGAATAGAAGGAGTTAAGTACTTTTGGCAAGTGAAAATGTTCCACTGGCAGTTATCCCCTCTAAAAATTCTATTTTGGATATCCTTGGAAAGGCTAGAGCTGTCCCTTTTACTGAGATGGATCTGGTCTTTTTTGCTTCTGTCAAAGTGAATACATATATATATATATATATATATATAT
>JXCR01134898.1:39489-63175 GCA_002079205.1 Phalaenopsis hybrid cultivar
ATATATATATATATATATATATATATATATATATATATATATATATATATATATATAATTTTAGGAGTTTAGGCCTTAGATATCTCAATACTTGATGCACCAAAAATATATGCATTTTTTGACCTATATTTTATACTCAATTTTGGTGATATTATGCTTTAAAGGAAGATATTTTTCATGTTTTATTGCAGGTTTTTTATTTTTAGCACTTGAAGCAAGAAGGAAGCTAAAAGGATGGAATTTGGAGTCAAAATGGCGTTTTGAAAAAAAATACTCAGCGCCGACGGCACTAATGTCAGTGCAAGGTCTGTTTCTAGAAGATTTGATAAATTTGGACACTTTTCAAAGAGTTTTTGGATGCACCTCTTGAAAAACCGACATTAGGCTCTTTTTAGAGTTAAAATTGATTAGAAAAAGCCCCCCCCCCCCAACCTTGTGTCCATTAGTCTTTTAGCCCCTTAGAGTTTGGAGTTAGTTCTTTGAGTTTGGTGGTGAGTTTGTGTATGAATTCTTTTCTAAAAATTGTTGGAGAGGGAGAGAAGTGAGAGATTTCTTCTTCCTTACATCTTTTAAAAGAGAATCAAATATCTTATAAAGAGAGAAAGAGTCCAAGAGGGACTACAGTGGGTTTGCCTTGAGAAAGAGTTTCAGATAAGTGTTGTTCATTTGTTATCATTCTATGAACTTTCATTTATATATAAAATTTGAGTTTTTTTGTATCTTTCTCATGAAGTTTGAGCAGTTTTGTTTATCTTTCTCCCTACTCTAAGTATGGTGAAATGAAGAGATAATTTGGATGTTCTAATTTTAAAATATATAATAAATTGTGATGGTTTTTCCACTCCGTTCTTAATTTACATTTTGATCTGACCATTTGAAATGTTAAAATTTGTTCTGAAACATATGATCCAAGAAATGAAATATGAGTTCTACAACAGAGTGAGAATCACATTTAATTCCATGGGGAAGTGTTTCGTACATGTAATTAAATGCAAATAAATAGGGAAATATACATTGTTGGGCATAGAATAGGAGTTTTTAGGGTGAGAGAGTAAAATTCCCAATTTGGTCTTAGTGTTTAAAAACTAAAGCGAGTGTTAGCCTTCATGGGAAGGGAAATGGGAGCTGTGGAGTGAGAGCTAGTATCCTCCCAGCCTAGCCACGAATTTAGGGACTAAACTTGAGATTAGCCAATGATTCTCTATAACAATGAATAAGGGTAGAAAATTAAAATTGTTCCTAATTGGCACAATATAGAATTAAACCATTTATCTCATCTCATTTAACCAAAAACTCATTGTAGTGGGAAAGATACTTTTTCATATTAGATAACTTCATCACATAAGCATAGTTTGGTAGTTATTGTTTAACTTTGCATTACAGTTTTGCTAGTAGTTAATAACTTAGTTCAGATAGTACCTTAAATATTTGCAATTAGTGACAACATATTATTTTATTGCTGTGAGTTTTCTAGTTAATCTATCATTGTGAATTTAAACTTTCCTTATGGGATCGATATTTGGGGCTTAAAATGAAAGTCTTGTATTATTTGATAACGATACATATAATTGTGTAGAATCCCAATATAAATTGTTTAAATTTCTTATTCACAAAATAACACATCAAGTTTTTGGTGTTGTTGTAAAGCGGAGTTAACTTTATAAATTTTCCGCAACTATAATTATTAGAGATTAAGTTTTTGGCATCGTTGCAGGGGAAGGTAATGATAAATTAAATAGATTTGGTAAATTAAGAAATTTAGTGATAAAAGTTAAAAATTAAAAATTTTAAAAAAATTTAAAATCATTCAAAAAAAAAATATATTTATATATTTAAGAGTATTTTTAAGAAAATTTTCTTTGATTATTATATTTGTTTATGCGTAATATTGGATCTGATGGTTTAGTACCTTACGATTCAGAATTAGAACGTACTTTTAGAAAAGTTTGAAAACAAAAAAAAGAAATTAAAATTTTGAACAAAATGGTGAATAACTTAGATAATAAAAAAAATGATAATCGAAAAAGAACATTAAAAGATTATGTTAATCCTACAACATATGAACTTCACTTAAGTATTCAAAATCCTGATTTTGCTGCTAATTCATTTGAGCTTAAATCTGCTATTATCCAAATGATACAAAATAATCAGTTTGGAGAAACACCTACTGAAAATCCTAACTTACATCTTGCTAGTTTCCTTGAAATATGTGCTACTTTAAATATGTTGGAGTGTCTAATGATGCTATCAGGCTCAAACTTTTTCCTTTTTCATTAAGGGATAAAGCTAAAACTTGGTTAAATTCATTAGCACCTGGATCTATCAGAATTGGGGAAAACTATCATAAAATATTTTGGCTAAATATTTTCCACCCTCGTTAACTACTAAGCATAGAAATGATATTACATCTTTTTGTAAGTTTGAAGAGGAATTGATATATGAAGCCTCAGAAAGATTTAAAAATCTCTTTAGGAAATATCCACACCAAGCTTTACCAGATTGGTTAATAATTCAAACTTCTTATAATGGATTAGTTGAATCACTTAGATCTATCAAAGATGCTACTGCAAGTGGATCATTAATGTTAAAACCTTTTGATGAAGAAATGACTACTAATAATTTTCAGTGGCCCTCTTAACGGGTAAATCTTAAGGGAGTAGCTAGTATTCATGATTCTGATGCGATGTATATTTTAACATCTTGAATTGCCTCTTTATCAAAAAAGATTGATCAAATTGGAGTGAACTATTCTCGAATACCACCAGTATTAGAGGAAAATTCACTAGGATAGATAATTGATACTCAATCATCTTATGAAACTTTGAATGCTATAAATAATCAAAATAATAATCCTTATTCTAATTATCATAACCCTGGATGGAAAAATCACCCTACTTTTAGTTTGAATATTATAACAATTTGGTGAACCCCTTAGGAAATTCAAATATCCATGAAAATCCCAACTATCGACCTTTATTTCCTCCAGGATTTAACTCTAACCTTAACTCATAAGTTAAGGAAAAGAATTTGACTATGGAAGAAATAATGTTGAACATGAGAAATCAAATACAAAATCAAGGGGAGGTATTATTAGCAATATTGAAAATTAATTATGATATATAGCTACTGCACTTAGTAATAAACCTTCTGAAATTCTTCCTAGCACTGAGGAAGTTATTCCAAAAGATCAGAATAAGGAGCAAATAAAAGCTATTCTACAAAGTAGAAAAGATGTAGAAACAAGAATCTAAAGGGAAACTGAATTCGAGGAGGAGAAGAAAGATATTGAAAGCAACCACAATAAAAAAGAACCAATATAGGTTCCTTTAGGAAAACCACCAACTTTGTTTCCTCAATGATTGAAGCAGAAGAATAAAGATAAACAACAAAATTTTTGGAAATCATTAAAAAGGTCATGATAAATATTCCTTTCATTGAGCGTTTGGAACAAATGCCAAGTTATGTGAAATTTATGAAGGATATACTAAATAAGAAAAGGAAGTTTGTAGATCAAGAGACTGTTGCACTTAGTGAAGAGTTTAGTGTTATTTATCAGAAAAAGCTTTCTGAAAAGTTAAAAGATCCTGGTAGTTTTACTATACTTTGTGCTATTGGTGAAAAAATTTTTCGGAAAAGCCTTATTTGATCTAGGAGCTAGTATTAACCTAATGCCTCTATAAATTTTTAAGTTTTTAGATTTAGGAGAAATTTCATCTACTACTGTAACTCTCCTTAGCTAATCGATCAATAACTTCTTCTAAAGGAGTTATAGAAGATGTATTAGTGAAAGTGGATAAATTTATTTTTCCTGTAAACTTTATCGTATTAGATATGGAGGAAGATTAAGAGATTCCTATTATTTTGGGGAGACCATTTCTTGCAACGGGGAGAGCTTTGATAGATGTGTGAAAAGGAGAATTAATAATGAGAGTCAATGATCGAGAAGTAACTGATTATCTGAGTAATGAGCAATTTAAGGCAACATTTGAACAAAAATTAAGGCAAGAAGAGTATTTTGAGAATGAGAATGAAATAAAAGAAGATAATTTAGTTTATGATCAGAACAAATTTGAAAATTTAGATCTTTTAGAAAAAGATAATAAAAATCTTATTCCTTCAAGTATTAAACCACCTGAACTTGAACTGAAAGTATTACCTGCCCATTTTAAATATGTGTTTTTAAGAGATTTATCTACATTTCCTATCATTATATCTTCTGATTTAACTGAAATTGAAGAACAAAAATTAATAGAAATGTTGAAAATATATAAACAAGCTTTTGGATGGACATTAACAGATATTAAAGGAATCAGTCCATCAATTTGTATGCACATTATTTTTATTAGATGAAAAATACGAACCTAAAGCTAATCCTCAGAGAAGATTAAACCAATAATGAAAGAAGTTGTTAAAAAAGAAATCTTAAAATGGTTAGATGCTGGAATTATATATTCTAGTTCAGACAGTGCTTGGGTAAGTCTGATTCACTGTGTTCCAAAGAAAGAAGGAGTGATAGTTAAAGTAAATGAGAAAAATGAATTAATTCTAATAAGAGAAGTTACTGGTTGGAAAATTTCTATACACTATAGCAAATTAAACATGGCCACCAGGAAAGATCACTTTTCTTTATCCTTTCTAGACCAAATGTTGGATAGATTGGCTGGAAACAAATATTACTATTTTCTAGATGGATATACAGGGTATCAACAAATTCCTATTGCTCTTGAGGATCAAGAGAAAACAATATTTACAAGCCTTTATGAAACATATGCTTTTTCGTAGAATGCCTTTTGGACTATGTAACGCACCTCTTACATTTCAAAGATGTATGATATCAATTTTTAGTAATTTAATTGAATGTGGAATGGAAGTAGTTATATATGATTTTTCAGTATTTGGAACTTCATTTGAATTATGTTTAAATAATTTTGAAAAAGTTCTGGAATTACGTGAGAAAATTAACTTCGTACAAAATTGGGAAAAATATCAATTTATGGTTGCAGGAGGAATTGTACTGTGGCATAAAATTTCTGAAAATGGCATGAAAGTAGCTCCAGCTAAAATTCAAGTTATTGAAAAATTACTGCCTCCTACTACAGTTAGAGAGGTGAGAAGTTTTCTAGGACATGCTGGTTTCTACAAGTGTTATATAAAAATTGTTTCAAAAATAACTAGCCAACTTTTAGAAAAAAAGATATGAAATTTAATTTAAACGAGGAATGCATAAAAGCATTTGAACTGTTGAAAGAAAAATTAATCACTGCGCCTATAATAGTTCAACCTGATTGGGAGAAGTCATTTGAAATAATGTGTGATGCTAGCATTATGCTATTGGATCTGTTTTATGAGAAATGCACAATAAAGTTTTTAAAGTAAAATATTATGCTAGTAAAACTCTTAATGATGCTCAAATTAATTACACCACTACTGAAAGAGAGTTAATATTTATTTTCTATGCCTTTGATAAGTTTAGACCTTACTTAATAGAAGATAAATGTATAGTGCATACAGATCATTCTCCTATAAATATTTGATGTAAAAGAAGGATGCTAAACCAAGATTAATTACATGGATACTTCTACTGCAAGAGTTCGATTTTATGATAGTTGATATAAAAGGAAACTATAATCAAACAACTGATCATTTGTCTAGACTAGAACAAGAAATATTAACTAATTTTGCAAATAAAATTTTGGAAACTTTCCCTGATGAACAATTGTATAATATTGATATAAAGTATATACTGTGGTATGCCGATATAGTTAATTATATTGTGAGTAATATTCTACCACCAAATGTTAAGAATCAACAATTAAAGAAATTTATTCAAGATTCAAAATTCTATTTTTGGGATGACCAACATTTATATAAATAGTGTAAAGATCTAATTATTAGATAAAGTGTGACTTACAAAGAAACTCAACAAATAATTGAACGATGTCATGATTCTGAATTTAGAGCACATTTTGGTACAATAGAAGTGCACATAAAATTTTGCAAGCTGGATTTTATTGGCCTACTATTTTTAGAGATGTTAATGAATATATTAAAACATGCGATCAATGTAGGAGAGTAGGAAATATTTCTAGAAGAAACAAAATTCCTCTAAATTACACATTGGAAGTTGAAATTGCAAGTAGGAAATATTTCTAGAAGAAATGAAATAGCTCTAAATTAATCATTAGCAGTTGAAATTTTCAATCCATGTCAACAAGTAGGAAATATTTTTATAAGAAATGAAATGCCTCTAAATTATGCATTAGAAGTCGAAATTTTTTATGTGTGGGGATTAGATTTTATGAGACTATTTATGTCTTAATTTAGAAATTTATATATATTGCTTGTTGTTGATAATATATCCAAATGGATTAAAGTTATTGTTGTAGCTAAATGTGATGCTTGGAGTGTTTCTAAATTTTTAAATAAAAATAATTTTACAAGATATGGAATGCCGAGAGTGATTATTATGGATGAAGGATCCCATTTTAGGAATAATAAAATAAAAAAAAATTGATTAGAAAATATAATATTATACATAAATTTTCTACTACTTATCATCCCAGACTAGCGGTCTAGTAGAGATATCAAATTGTGAAGTAAAATGAATTTTAGAAAAAGTTGTAAATCCTTATAAATTGGATTGGTCTGCTAGATTAGATACTGCACTATGGTCATACAGGACTACTTATAAGCTCCTATTAGAATGCCGCCATACAGACTTATTTTTGGAAAAAGATGTCACTTACCAGTAGAATTGGCCATAAAGCATTTTAGGCTATTAAGGAATTTAATTTTAATCTAAAAGATGTTAGTGAGAAAAGATTATTGCACCTTAATGAACTTGAGGATATTAGAAATGGAGCATATGATAATGCAAAAATCTTTAAAGAGAAAATGAAACTATGGCATGATAGAAAGATTATAAAAAAGAAATTTGAACCTGCATAGAAGTTCTATTATATAATACTATATTGAGATTATTTCCAAGAAAACTAAAATCTAGATGGATAGGACCTTTTAATGTGATTAAAGTTTATAATTATGGAACTATAGTTATTAGATATCCTAAAATTGGAAAGATATTTAAAGTTAATGGGCATCGATTGAAACATTATTATATGCCACAATTTATGGTTAATGGGAATCAAGCTGTGGAGATTTGGTACCAGTGGGTTTAATGATGGTTCTTAAAGGAAACGGAGCAGACATCGCTAAATATTGCATTTCAGGGGTATGTCTCCGTAGGGTGTCGGTAACTTTTCAAAGGATGGATGACAGCAAAATGCCATATGGATTTCAACCAGATCTAGAGTTGGAAGAACTACTACCATACGAGCTATGAGAGGGTTGCACCTTTAAGAACATACAAAGGGAACTCTTGTCTTGGAGCATGGTTTAGTAGGTCAGCTTGATCAGGAGCTCACCACACCAGAGATGGACACTCATGAGACACCTTTTTATTTTGTAATTCAACACAACAGATATGATGATATATGTATCAGATATGCTCGGCTTGTGATATGTACCCAGCATGAGATGTTTAGATGTACTTTGATGCATTCAATATATTATACCTTTTGAGGCTCGAGCTTGCACTCAATCTGTAACACCTATTGGAGCAGATTAATGAAATCTTTTCTAGAAATTTTATCTTTTTGCTCAATTTCCCTTTTGTGCGATGGATAAAAGCCACGAAACCATACGTTGGTTCCAAACTACAATGAACAAAGAACTAAACAATGAAAAATTATTAATAAAGTTCATATAAAACACTCTTTTAAAAATCAATTAACCAACAAAAAATAAATTTTGAAAAACATATTTTGAAAATTAAACATGATAAAAACAACAAGAAAAATGAAAATAAATCTTTTGAGTTGATTCTCTTGATTTTGAGGTCTCTTACTCTTTGTTCGGACAACACGACCGTCATTGTCTACACTAAATCTCACAAAATTTCACATATCTTCCTCAGCAATGTTAGCATTATCACATGACACTTGTCTATGGGTTCAAAACCACAACCCTTTGTAAATTTTAATGCTCATTTCAGAATCAGTCCCTAACTTATGATTCCCTCGTTTCGAGGTCGGTCCTTAACTTCTGATTTCTTTTTGATATTGATACCTAAATTTCAATTCTCCTTTTGAAATCAGTCCCTAACTTTTGATTCCAATTTTGTGGTCGGTCCCTCTTCTAATCCTCCTTTTAAGATTGCTACATAAATTTTAATTCTCATTTCAGAATCAGTTCCTAACTTCTGATTCCCTCTTTTTGAGGTCGGTCCCTAAATTTTGATCCTCTTTATGAGATTGATACATAAATTTCAATTCTCATTTTGGAATCAGTCCCTAATTTCTGATTCCCTCATTTTAAGGTCGATCCCTAACTTTTGATCAACTTTATTGAGATTGATACTTAAATTTCAATTCTCATTTTGGAATCAGTCCCTAACTTCTGATTCCCTCCTTTCAAAGTCGGTCCCTAACTTCTGATCCACTTTCTGGGATTGATACCTAAATTTTAATTCTCATTTCAAAATCAGTCCCTAACTTCTGATTCCCTCATTTTGAGGACGGTCCCTAACTTCTGATTCTCTTTCTTAGATTGATACCTACATTTCAATTCTCATTTTGGAATCAATCTCTAACTTCTGATTCCATTGTTTCATGGTCGGTCCCTAACTTTCAATCCTCTTTTTTTGAGTTTGATACTTAAATTTCAATTATCATTTTGGAATCAGTCTCCAACTTCTGATTCCATCCTTTTAAGGTTCATCCCTAACTTCCAATCATCTTTCTAAGATTGATACCTAAATTTTAATTCTTATTTTGGAATCATTCCCTAACTTCTGATTCCAGTTTTGAGGTCGGTCCCTAACTTCTGATCCTCTCTTTGAGACTGTTACTTAAATTTCAATTCTCATTTCAGAATCAATCCCTAAATTCTGATTCCCTTTTTTTGAGGTCGGTCCCTAACTTCCAATTCTCTTTCTAAGATTGATCCCTAAATTTTGATTCTCATTTTAGAATCAATCTCTAACTTCTGATTTCCCTTCTTTGAGGTTGGTCCCTAACTTCTTATCCTCTTTTTTGAGATTGACACTTAAATTTCAATTCTTAATTTGGAATCAGTCCCTAACTTCTGATTCCCTTCTTTCGAGGTCGAGCCCTAACTTTCAATCATCTTTCTGAGATTGATACCTAAATTTCAAATCTCATTTTAAAATCTGTCCCTCACTTCTGATTCCCTCCTTTCGATGTCGGCCCCTAACTTTTGATCCTCTTTTTTAGATTGATCCTTAAATTTCAATTCTCGTTTTGGAATGAGTCCCTAAATTCCGATTGCCTCTCTTTGAGGTCAGTCCCTAACTTTTGAGCCTCTTCTTGAGATTTTATCCTTAAATTTCAATTCTCATTTCAAAATTAGTCCCTAACTTTTGATTCTCTAACTTTGAGGTTGGTTGCTAACTTCTGACTCTCTTTTTGAGATTAACAATTAAATTTCGACTCTCACCTCGGGTCAGTATCTAAATTTTGATTCCCTCCTTTCGAGGTTGGTACCTAAATTCTGACCCTTCTTTTTGGGATTGATACTTAAATTTCAATTCTCATCTTGAGGTCAACACCTACATATTGATTCCCACCCTCTATAAACACCTGAAAATTGATAATTTGAAACACACTCTCCAATCCCCAACGAGAGATTCTTCTCCTTGATTTTGATTAGATACTCACCTGTCATATTCCACAGTAGAAACAACTAGCACTTAAATTCTACACTCCTTTTTAGGTCTGTTAACTTAGGAGTCTATGGATGTTTTGTTGATCTCGTCGGTCAATGTTAATATGGGTGGTGTGCTGGGCAAAATATGTGTGGTGTGCTTTGCCCAGCACACCACACCTATTGGGGGTCCCTTTATTGACCTCACTTTTGGTTGAGGTTCAGTTTTTTCTCTTTAGTTGCCTAAGTTCTAGCCATAGGATTTTTCTGCTGACTATTCTTAGAAAACTAGAAAAGGAACCCTCACCATTAAAAAATTTAAACTCCTCTTTACTCAACTTGAAGCTCTACATATTGGTCCCATCCGTTAGCACTTAGTAGGTGGGGTCAGTATGAGGGAGCTCAAGATAAGTCCTCATAGGATTGATTGACCTTAGGGTTGACTTCGGGTGTTGGTCTAGAGCTTGTCCAATGACTACATGCACTATCACCTATATTCACTCACAATCATAAAATCCAAAAATGGTTGACTTGGATTCCTTGATTCTTTTGGAGACTCATATAGATGGTCCCCTAAACTCACTAGTCCTAGTTTAGGGTTTAGCTAAGACCAATACATAGTGGACCCAAATGGGGATCTCATTAGTCCGTAGCTCATATATGGTGGTTGACACCCCAATTCTACCAAAAATATTCAAATTTTCCTTTTATCCTCCAAACCTACCCAAATTACCTAAACACCTCCACATCCCAAATTGGGCCAAAACACCCAATTTCACCCAAAAATACCCAAGTTTGTTCAAAAATCATTTTAAACCATTTCAAATTACCCAAATGACCCAAAATCACCTAAAAGTTATAAAATTACCAAAATACCCCTAAAATTACAAAAATACCCTTGGCACCCCAAACTTTCACAAATCCTCTAAAATCACTCCAAATGTTTCCAAAACCAATTTGGACCCTCAAATTGAACCCAATTTGGCCAATTTGACCATTTAACCAAAATCCCCAAATTGCCTCTAAAGGTCCAATTTCCCCAAATTCACCTCAAATGTCCATCAATTTGGCCCCAATCTTACCCAATTTCAATTCTAAACTTCAATGAATCTTTAATTTGATCAATCCAAACCAAATCCAAGCCTAATTGGCCCCTGCTTTGAGCTCAATCTTGATCTAAGTCAAACCCCCAATTTTGGTCCTATGACTTGATCTCACCAAATTGAACCCCATAGCCTACTTAATTTGCCCTAATTTAGATCCTAAAAATTTTATAACACTCTTGCACACCAAAAATAACCTTCATTTGGCCTTGGTGAAGCCTCAATTTCATTTAATTTCAACCCAAGTCCAAAAATCACCAAAATTTCCCCAAATTGGCTATTTCCAAATTCCACCAAATTGAATGCCTTAAGCCCAAAATTGGCACACAATTTATGTTGAAAAATCTTCATGACATTCCTATAAACTATTTTTAACCATCAATTTGGACCTAGCCCAACCTTAGCCCAACCTAGACCAAATTCTAGTACAGCATGCCCAAATTGACTAAAATACCAAAATTCTTCAAATTGAGCTTCCAATTGAACTCAAAATCACTTCAGTTCTTCACCAAAAATCTTCATAAAAATCATATACACAATTTTAATCAATCAATTGGGCTCAAAGTCATGGCTAGCCTAACCCAAACAAAACTCTTAGACATTTGGGCCCAAATTGAACCCATGAACCAAAATTAACTTAGCCATCTCAAAACCACCAAATTGAGGACTCCATAGCCTCTAAGCACACTTTATTGACTGGGCCAAACCCCCATGGACTAGCCATTGTTAGCTATGGACCATTGAATCCCTAAATTAATGGATTTATGCCCATTTATGGGCCTTAACCAATAATCTCCCCCATCTTCACTTGCCATTGAGGGTTAATTATAATTAACCCTCCCACTGGCTCACCTAGCCTCCTGGCCACCTCCCTTTGCCCTGCTAGCCGGCCTAGTAGCTGAAAAACACCAAAATCAAGAGCCCCGAGCCAAATTTCAAACCCAAACTCACCCATCTTAGATGTCCAATTCTAATTGGTTTTAGCACTTCAAAACCCTCCACTTAAGCACCATTTTGAACCTCTCAATTGGCGATGACAGCCACACTAGGCCATTTTTATTTACACCTCACCTCCATGGTCAAGAAAGGAGAACTAAAATTTGCTTTAAGTCCTCAGTTTAAGACCACCATTTTCTTCCATTGATTAATAATGTGAAAGCTCAATTTTGAGCTTAAATATCTGTCGAAACCAGGATAGAACTCCCCATAGCTCCACAGCTCATCAAACTTCAATTACTTGTGTACACACCATCCCCACGGTGAGAGAATTTGATTCCTCACAAAAGCCCCCTCTGAAATAGCCTTTAACCTAGCAATAGACAAACCCTTGAAAACCACCTTGATCGAATTCATACCTAGAACATTCACCAAGGCTTGGGACATCACTGGAGGTTCATTGGGACCAATCAAAGCTACCACAACCATCTGATTGATGCCTCCCCTCTCAGACAAAGGTATTGAACCCTAACCCTAATTCAAGCTTATTTTTACTCTCCATATGTATTTATTGTATTTCATATTTTATAATCCATATATATGTACTTGTCGTAAGTAGATGAGATTCAGAAACAAACCCTATGTGATTTGGTTAAGTCTAGGTCAAGATCTTAAGGTTTTAGTGTGAACGGCTCACGAGTTAGGTCACTTGGGGATGATAACGGAGAGCCGTCTGATCACGTGTGTATCTAATGGATGGAGGAGATCAAGTTGGATATATCCATCGTACATAATAGCGTGGTCTGCGTGGAGGCTACGTGGTTGGCGGCGCCAAATGGCAGAGTGACGCTTGGAGCCTTTGGAACGGACGAGGATGAGTTAGTTTCACGTGGATAAGTAGGAAAATAGGGATTTTTGGATTATTTTAAATGCCTAAACTTCAAAAATTCATAAATTTTTCTAGAAAAATCATAAAAATAAAAGAAAAACACCCTCTTGCTCAGTAAATAGAGGAGAATAATGTGGACTAAAACTAAAAATTATTTTCTCACTCCCTAATTTTTAATTAATTAAAATACCTTCTTACTCCTTGATTTTTAATTAAATAAATACCCTATGTGGTATTTTAATTCTCCATAGCTTAAAACATTTCACCATGGCTTTAAATTTTGAGAGTTTGTTCCTCATGACAAAGGCCATGTCTTCTGATTTTTCCAAGGTTAGAGGGCATCTCTATGCGTCTAACCTTAATTTTCAAGCTAAGGTGACGATTTTGGATTATTTTAATTATATAAATCAAAATATCAATTGAAAAATTATGAGAACAATTTTAACAGGTTTCCTATGGTCAAAGAAATTTAGGAAAAATATTGTTATGCTTTGAATCATTTTGTGAATTTATATACTTAGTAAAATGTAAAAACATTGTATTAATTTGTGTAAATAATATATATAAAAAATTTAACAAAATCAACTCCACATTGTTTGTAAAATTCATATCTACCCAGTGTAAAAATTTGAAAATTATTTGGCTTGATTTAAGCACTAATATGTATTTTCTAATAAATCTTGTATTTTTGTACAAAGCTAATTATAATAAATTAAATACACTTATAAAATTTATGACAATTAGTTTTCTGAGTTTCTTATGATTAGACGCACTTAGCAAAAATAAAAATTATTTTTAAAAAATACATGATTTTTTAGCCATATTTTGGATTTAAAATAATTAAAAATAATTAAAAATTCCAAAAATACAAAAATATGCCTATATGTCTTTATTTTTCCTAAGATTAAAAACAAGTTTCAAAAGCTTAAAAAATGAATTTTCTTTATTTTTTGACCAAGATAATTATATTAAATAAATTAAAAATCACAAAAATATAAAATTTAATTCTCTGAGTTTTCTGAACTAAGAGGAGTCTAATAAAAGTATAAAAATAATTATTGTAATTAAAACACTTTTTTCTATTTTGATAAATCATAAAAATTGATCTGAAATTAAATAATAAAAATAGAAATTTGATTTAAAAAATCATGAAATTTTGCCTAAGTGTTTATCTAACCTTAGGAAACCTCTAAATATTTTTCCATAAATATAAAATTTGTTTTGGATAATTAAATAAATTAACCTTAGGAAATCCTATTTCCTAAATTTAAATAATTATCTAAATTAAATCAAACTTTGAGAGCTCTGCATGTTCTCCTCTAACATTATAATTACCTCATGGATATATTACTTTAAATCCTCAAAGTCATTTGAGTTGTGTTTAAGAATTATGAGGTGAAGTGGCCCAAGGGCAAAGTGGTAATTTTAAGACTTTGGTGCTTTAATAAAAATTTATGATTATCAAAGGGAAAATGGGTAATTTTGATCTTAATAAACATGTTTGGATGATTGAAATATAATGGGGCTAAAAGGTAGAAACCCATTCAACACCCTTGCATAACATCAACTAAAAGCATAATTATCCCAATCTTCATTACTTGGAAGTCAATTAAAGATCAAATGATTATTATGTGATGGGCTTAAGCCAGAAAATGATAATTTACTTTTCTCAGGCCCAAAGTTAAGGATGATTTGACTATTTGATAAGAATACACATCACTCAAATCAAAACTTTAATATTCACCATTTCACGCATTATGATTATTAAAGGCTTGGTAGTGACATAGGTTCGATGTTTAAACTCAAGTTGATTGAATTTAAAAAATGATATGATTGGTGATTGACATCTTTAAGCACTACAAGCCTGACTTTAACTCCGGGCACCACAATCTTAAATAACTCAAACTTGTCTTAGGGGCACTCACTCATATAACTCTTAAATGAAACATCAATTAATTAATCGACTACCCTATCCTTGGGATAATTAAATTGTCAAGCTTCACTTGGCAAAGGGGTAGCCACACTCTAAACTTGGATGGTTAATGGAACAATATGATAAGTTTAGAAATGAACTCAAAATAATTCAAGAGATCTTCAAAATAGTTCAGAGTCATACCCCGAGCACTTTGAAATATTGTGGATTTTTTAAAGGACAAATTGAACTTGTCCTATTTTGTTCTAAAATTATCCACTAGGATCTTCCAAGACTCAATGAAATCATAACTTGGGGTTTGGTAGCTATACCTTCATTCACTCGTGCAATTTAAATTCTTGCAACATTACATACATGCCTTGCAAGTACTGACCTTTCAAGTGGTGGATCGAGAAGACTCGCCATATACACTTTTAAATTAATGCATTTACCTACATGTATTTCTTATTTTAAACTTACATGTTAAACAATGATGACACCCTGCATGAAAGCCTAAAACTGCTAGAATAGCTACAAAACCAAAACCAAAATTAAAATCAACCAAGATAAAATTTACCGTCACAACATCCAAAATATAAGACAACTCAAAATTTAATCACAAACATCACAAACAACAATTGTAACTAAATTAAGACGTCTCTATCGGATGATCAGGAATCCCTTAAAAGAGGTAACCCACTGTTGCTAACGAGGTCTCCCACGGTCTAAATGAAAGTATGGAACTCATTAAGTTGAGTTTAATAAATTCATTTGAACTAAATGAATCCGATAGAAAATAGTGGTACCGGAATGAGGGAACCATATGATCCTAACTGGTGTCTCTCTAATCAAATTTGATATTCCCCATAATGTTTAAATGATCGTAGCCATAGGGACACTTGATTTGACATCATGACCTGACACCCTAGAAAACTTAAACTCGGCATGACAAGGAGCTTGAAGCTAGCATGGTGGGCAGAACGACCATCTTCCACAACAAAACATGTCTTCCCGAGCTAAATGTTTCCTTCCTTAGAATTAAACAACAAATCCATAGGATTTCAAGGTTGTTTGCCTAGGACAATATAAATCCTCAACTCATCTTTAGGCCTTTGTACATCTCTGTTGTACAATCTAAGCCCTAACTCGTCTTAAGATTCTGAGGTTGTCATTCTTTACGACCAAAATCCTCACATCTTCTAGGCCATTTGTGTGATTCTTTCACATAAATGTAAGCCCTAAATTAATAAAATTGGCAGGAACAAACAATAGAATAGACTAGGAAGTCACCGAGGTTCTCCTTCGAATCTATGACTTCCTCTAGTTCTTCCTCCTTTGGATTCTACAAGAAAATGTTCCAAACTTGAATCATTCCCCTTTCACACCTCTTTGTCTGATCATTTTCAAAATTCCTATCCTTTTGACCTCTTTGAAGATAATATTTTCTAATTTCTATCGAGAGTTTTCTTAGGTGACTTCGGTCATTTAAGATGTAATTAATTATAGGGGCTTGCCCTTATAGGAAGCTTGTCCAAACCTAGCTTAATATAAACCCCATTTAATTCTTTATATTAAATAGAGGAACTTTTTGGAAAATAAGTGGCTTTGCAGACCAAACAGATTTTATAAATCTCTTAGTTTATTTGATCGAGTCTTATCCTCAAGTCTTGTGTTTATCCTTCAGGATAGATACAAGGTTTGAAGTATAGTGCCCTTTTATTTAAACTATGGAAAATATGGGGTCGGTTTGATTTCATATTTTTCTAAACTATATATATGTGTAAATTAAATGCCTTTCCAAAGTGGGCAACGGGATTTTGATTTGAGAGACCGATAGCTTCCAACGGGCAACTCCACCTCGAACCCAAAGTAGTGTCGACAACCCAGTAAGTTCAAAATATTCCAATAGTCTCCAATCCAAATGATCTAGCATTTCAGTAACATTCTCAATCACATGCATAAGATTTTGCACATCTTTTTCTATCTTCTTGATCTTCTTCAAAAGTTCACTTGAGTTGAAGTAAGGCTGAACATGTGATGAATTTTGAGATCCTTGATCCATTAACTCATTCATATCATTTTCATCTCCCATTCCAATACAGTTGCAATGGACTTATGGATCCATCGGCTTCTAAGGAAGAAACAATTATTCCCAACTTTCATATGGTTCTTGCAATTGACTACATAGTAGGAAAATAGTGAATGGATGTCCAAGTCCAGGTGCAAATCCATTCACAATCAAACCCAAAACAAATTTTACAATAATAGCTTCAACATCAGTAGGTTTTCTGGTTGGAATACACTAGTTCAGAATGGTACTCTCTTTAGTTACCTTACTAATTTCATGGTAGGCAGTAATTTCGATGCAATCAAGAAGTGTCAGGATTTTGAAACTGGATTTAAAAATGATGAAGGAAAACTTACATTTCCATCATCTCTGGTTTCCCAATTCGTATCTTCATCAGTAAGGTAATGGTAGAGTTCATTCATATTCTCTCTTGTAGGGGTAAAATCTGCATAATAGCAGATAGGTACATTTTCAATCATAAACATCTCGTTTATTCTTGAAGGAGTGAACTCACAAACCTGCCTCGCACATAGATCATTCCTTCGTTGATCACATGAAGATTTGCATAAAAGTATTTTACTACAGGAACAATGATAGCGACAGTAGTGTAGCAAAGCACTTCGCAGCGCCTCTGCGCAATAGTTTCTTCCACTCGAGTATTCTGCGTGTTGAATCCTCGATTCACAAATCACCTTTCTTTGATAAGACTCTTCTTTACTAGAACTCGATCATGTAACTTTTGCACATCAAAACTAACAAACTTTTTCCAGTTGAAAATTTACAAATCTAGCGGAGTACTTAGAGTGGGAAGCCATAGGATTTAAAAAGTGGCCACTCTTCCCTTATTGTCCTCCTTAAAATATTGTTTAGAGATAGTTTTTAAGATTTATATGGAGAAGACCCCACCAAAAATTGCAAAAAACTGCCATTTGAACAGTTTAAAGTCAATTTCAGTTCTGCGGTGCATCATGCACCGATCTGACGCATCATGCACCACCTCTCTAGAAAGTGGTGCATCATGCACTAGTTCCAAAATCTTCACCGTTTTGATTTTGATCCAATAATTTCTCAATTTTACCATAAAATTAATCAAATAAAGATGTTTCTAAATATTTTATCAAATACACGGACTACATAAAGATCTACAGGGATAGACTTTTATAACTCTTCTGACCCTTTACACTTACACTTCAAATTATCAGAAAATAATTTCAATCTTGTATTATATAATAAAAGTTCCTATTCAGGTTTAAATTCTCTTTTTATTATCTTCCGATCATGTCTTTCTTTCATCTTTTCTTTATAAATCCTCACATTATCTTAAGATTCATTTCTAATTTCCTCAACCTCATTCAATTACATTAATCTTTTCTCACTAGCTTCTTTCAAATCGAAATTGAATTTTTTAATCACTCAATAAGCTTTAGGCTCCAACTCAACTAGAAAGTGGCAAGTCTTCCTAAAAATTAATCTATAAGGGGACATCGCTATATGTGTCTTATAAGTTATCCTATATGCCCATAATGCAGTATCTAATCTAGTAGACCAATCCATTTTATTAGGATTAACACTCTTTTTCAAAATTCTCTTAATTTTAGGAATAGATACTTCTGCTAAACCACTAGTCTAGGGATGATAAGCAGCTGCAATTTTATACATTATGTTATACTTTTCCACGAATCTTGCAACTGTTGCATTCCTAAAATGAGATCCTCTATCAATAATGATTACTCGTGGCATTTCATACATTGTCAAAATATTTTTAATTAAAAATTTTGAAACACTCCGAGCATCACATCAAGGTAAAGTTACCGCGTCAATCCATTTTGAAGCATAATCCACTGCAATCAATATATAAATATTTTTGAATGAAGGTATAAATGGTCCTATAAAATTCAATCCCTATGCATAAAAAAATTCAATTTCCAAATTAGAATTTAGAGGCATTTCATTTTTTTTGGAAATATTACCTACTCTCTTACACTGATCACATGCTTTGATATATACATTAACATATCTAAATAGAGTATGCTAATAAAATCTAGATTGTAAAATTTTATGAATAATTCAATCATTCCCAAAATATCCTTCAAATTTAGAATCATGACATTTTTGGATAATTTCCTGAATTTTTTTGTATGACACACATCGTCTCATTACTAAATCTTTACATTATTTATACAAATAAGGGTCTTCCAAAAAAAATAATTTTGCATCATAAATGAATTTCTTTTCCTGTTGTTTTGTCAACGCATAAAATAAAATACCACTAACAACTTAATTTACAATATCAACATACCAAGATATTTCCCATCCTCTTACAGCATAAAGTTGTTTATCAGTAAAAATTTCATTAATTTATTTTTCAAATCAAGTATTTCTTTTTGTTCTAGCCTAGGCAAATAATTAACAATTTGATTATCAGTACCTTTCCTATCAACTATTACAAAGTCAAACTCTTGCATAAGAAGTAAACATCTAATAAATCTTGGTTTAACATCCTTTTTTTGCATGAAATATTTAATAACTGAATGGTCAGTATGCACAACACATTTAGCTCCAATCAGATATGACCTAAACTTATCAAAAGCATACATAATGACTAATAATTCTCTTTCAATGGTTGTGTAAATATTCTAAGCATCATTGAGAGACTTACTAGCATAATATATGACCTTAAAAATCATATCATGTCTCTGCCCTAAAACAACTCTAATTGCATAATCACTAGCATCACATGTTAATTCAAAAGGTTCCTCCCAATCAGGTGAAACAATTATAGGAGCAGTGATCAATTTTTCCTTTAAAGTTTCAAAGGCTTTAAGGCAATCTTGGTTAAAGTCAAATTTTATAAATTTTTCCAGAAGTTTGCATAAAGATTTAGTGATTTTTAAGAAGTCTTTAATATATCTTATGTAAAATCCAGTATGTACTAAAAAGCTGCTAACTCCTATTACTTTAATAGGTGGAGGTAGGTTTAATATAACCTATATTTTTGTAGGATCTACTTCCATGCAATTTTCTGAAATTATATGTCCAAGCACAATTCCTCTTGTAACATTAAATTGACATTTTTCCTAGTTCAGTACGAGATTAGTCTTTTCATTATGTTCCAAACTTTCTTTAAATGATTTAGACATATTTCAAATGAAGTTCCAATTATAGAAAAATTATTCATCACACTTCAATCCCTTTTTCAATTAAATCACTTAAAATTGACATCATACATTTTTTAAATATTACAGGTGCATTACATAATCCAAAGGGCTTTCACCAAAAAGCAAAAGTTTGGTAAGGACTAGTAAATGTTGTTTTCTCTTGATCCTCTGAAGCAACAAGTATTTGGTGATAACTGGTATATCCATCTAGTAAACAAAAATATTTTTTCCTAGCCAATCTATCCAGCATCGGGTCCAAAAAGGGTAAAGGAAAATGTCCCTTCCTGGTAGCAGAAATTAATTTTCTATAGTCTATGCAAATTCTCCAACCAGTGACTTTTCTTGTTGATATTAATTCGTTATGCTCATTTGTCAATAGTCTATGTAGATTCTCCAACCAGTGACTTATCTTTTTGATATTAATTCGTTATGCTCATTTGTCTCTATAATCACATCTCTTTTCTTTGGAACACATTGAATTGGACTTACCCAAGCACTATATGAAATAGGATATATTATTCCAACATCTAACCATTTTAAAATTTCTTTCTTCACAACTTCTTTCATCATAGGATTTATCTCCTTTGAGGATCAGTTCTCGGTTCATGTTGATATTCTAATAAGATTCTATGCATACAAATTGAAGGACTAATTCCTTTAATTTAAGCTAATTCCCATCCAAAGGCTTTCTTATATCTTTTCAAAAATTTTAACAACTTATGTTCTTGTGCATCAGTTAATTTCGAGGATACTATAACAGATAATGTAGATAAATCTCTTAAGAATGCATACTTCAAATGTGTAGGAAGTGTGTTCAGTTTTAGTTCAGGGGGTTTCTCAATAGATGGAATCAAATTATTGTTACTTTCTGTAGGATCTAACATTTTAAATTTTTCCTGAACATAATCCAAATTCTCTTTACTCACTTTAATGGATTCATCGTGAATTTTATCCTCATTTTGATATTCCATATATTCCTTTTCAAATTCTCTTCCAAAAGACTTCTTAAAATATTCATGGCTTAATAATTCATTAATATCCATTCTGAGGCATTCATTCTCTTGCTCTTTTGTCAGGTATCTCATTGATTTTGCAATATTAAATGTAACCTCTTGATCAATAACTATCGTAGTTAGTTCTCATTTCTGGACATCTATCAAAGCTCTTCTAGTGGCTAGGAATGGTCTTCCTAAAATGATATAAATTTCTTTATCTTCCTCCATATCTAATATAATAAAGTTCACAAGAAATAAAAATTTATTTACTTTTACTAGAACATCTTCTATAACTCCTTTAGGATAGGTAATCGAACAATTAGCTAACTGAAGGGTTACAGTTGTAGGTGAAATAATTCTTAAGCCCAACCTTCTAAAAATTGATAATGACATAAGATTAATATTGACTCCTAAATCACATAAAGCTTTTCTATAAAATCGTTTGCCAATAGCACAAGGAATTGTAAAAATTCCAGGATATTTAAGTTTTTTAAAAAGCTTTTTCTAATTTATGGCGCTACACTCTTTACTGAGTGCAATGGGCTCATTATCTATAAACTTCCTTTTTTATTAAGAATATCCTTCATGAACTTCACATAGCTTCACATTTGCTCCAAAGCTTCAACAAATGGAATGTTTATCGTTAATTTCTTCAAAATTTCCAAAAATTTCAAAAATTGATTGTCTTTGTGTTTCTGCTTAAATCTTTGAGGAAATGGAAGTGGTGGTCTTTCTACAATGATTTTCATGGGTTTAATAGGACTTTCTACTTCAAAATGAAAATCTTCACCAGATTTTTCATTTTCCACCTCATCTTTTTCAACTTCAACTTCTTGTTGAACTCTATTTTCTAAATCTTTTCCACTTCTCAGTTGAATAACTTTAATTTGCTCTTTCTTCTAATCTTAAGGATTTACTTCAACATTACTAGGAAATGTTCCTGGAGGACTAATGCTAAGTGCGGTAGCAATACATCCCAAATAACTTTCCATGTTTCTAATTGTATCTCCTTAACTTTGTAATTGACTACCTATTTGCAATATAAATTCTTCCATTAATAGCTTTTCTCCTTACTTTGCAGATTATTAAATCCTGGTGGGTAATAAGGTTTATAAGCTTGATTCCCTTGGTTGTTGGAGTTTCCCAATGGGTTTGCAACATTGTTTCGCCATTGTGGATTTGCAGCACTAGAGTTGTTTTTACTCTAACTAAAGTTTGGATGATTCTTCCAATCAGGATTATAATAATTAGAACGATTGTTGATTGCATATAAAGTTTCATAAGAAGATTGAGATTCTGTCAATTGTCGCAATGAGTTTTCCTTAAGTACAAGTGTTGTCAGAGAATAATTCATTCCATATTTATCTATCTTTGTTGATATAGACACTATTTGGGCAGCTAACATAGATATTGCATCAGAATCATAAATACTAGCTACTCTTTTTGGATTTACCCTTTCAGAGGGCTATTGAAAATTATTTGTAGCCATCTCTTAAAATCGAATGGTTTTAACATTAATGATCCATCAGCAACAATGTCAATTATTGATTTAAGAGATCCAACCAACCCATTACAGAATGTTTGAATTATTAGCCAATCTGGTAATGCATGGTGTGGACACTTCCTAAGGAGATCTTTAAATCTTTTGCAAGCTTCATAAATTTATTCCCTTTCAAACTGATAAAAAGATGTGATATCATTTATAAGCTTAGCAGTTTTTTAAGGTGGGAAATATTTTGATAAATTTTTTTTTGATAAATCTCCCCATGTTCTGATAGATTCAGGTGCTAATGAGTTTAACCACATCTTAGCTTTATCCATTAGTGAAAAAGAAAAAAAGTCTTAAGTCTGACAACATTATTCGACACTCCATCATATTTAAATGTAGCACACAATTCTAGAAAAATAGTAAGTTCTAAATTTTGATCTTCTGTTGGTGTTCCCACAAACTGATTGTTTTGTATAATTTGGATAATAGTAGGTTTAGCTCAATTGAATTGCCAGCTACAGCAGGGTTTTGTATACTCAAATGAATTTCATCTGTTGTAGGATTAGCATAATCTCTTATGTCTCTGATGATGTTCATTTTCATTTACATCATTGTCTAAATTGCAAGCCATTTTACTAAAATGTTTTTTCTCTTTTCATTGTTTTTGAATTTTTCTAACAGCCTTAGAATCATAAGGTACTAAATTTTCAGATCTTACACTATTCATAAACAAAGTAAAGTAAGTAATTTAAAACTAACAAACACACTTAAACAAGAAAATGTTCAAACTAAACTACAAAAACTTTTTTTGAATAAAATAAAATAACTTACTACTATTTTTCATTACTTCCCCAGAAAAGGCGCCAAAACTTGATGACGGGTGAATTTAGTGTGTAAATTTTGAAAATATTTTTTAATATTAAAATATTACACACGACAAATATAAGATAAATATGTAATATAATCCCAACAAAAATACCTTGTATGAAAATAGTTTATCTTTAAGAACTCTTTTTAAACTGACAAATCCTCATTAAAATCAACATAAGTATATGCATCACTCAAATAATAAAAGGCTCTAATGGAGTCCTAGATATTGATCCCATAGAGAAGCTAGAAATATCTACGTGTAAGTACTTATATTTAAATTTTAAACTACAAAATAAAAAGAAAAGTAAAGTTAAGTGCAAAATTTGAATATTAAATCCTAAGCTAAATGAAAATTAAATTGTTGATGTAAGATCACAGAAGTTAATTTCAACTAAATACAAAACTTTCAAAAGTAAAATTACAAAAATTAAACAAAGTTTTTTTTTAACAGAGAGTTTACATTTAAGAAAGCATCCTTCCCCTTTACAATGAGTATATGTATCGTGAAGAAATTGAAATCATTTGCATATATATATATATATA
>JXCR01134904.1:9839-26636 GCA_002079205.1 Phalaenopsis hybrid cultivar
TGATATCAGAGAACTCAAAAAACTAAGTTTCATAATTTTTGGAGTTATATTTTGATTTTTAAAAATTATTTAAGTTTCAAATTTGATGATCACTTTTAAAAATCAATTAAAAATATTAAATGATCTCCAAATGATTTGAAATTTTTATGGTGAGTTTTTTGACTCATGATCCACAATAAAAAATAAAAATAAAGTGATTTTAATCTCTGTGTGCTTCAAATTAAATGCTTTAAGAAAATTAAGGTTTGCTCAAAACAGTGTTGTTTTGATTCTTAAAAAATCATGAAATTATTTCTTAAGACTACTCTTGCCATAGGAAACTTTCATGAATTTTTGTAGAATTTTGTAAGCCACATACACTTTTTTATAATTATTTGAGTAGAAAATACATAAAAATTTAGAAAATTAAGATCTCTATCTAGAGATCTTTTAAGTCTTTGGAAAAATCTCAAATTATGCACCTAGACAGAGGCTGCAACTTATAAAAATTTGTGGTCAAGGTGATAATCCAATATGAATAGACAATTGAAAAACCCCTAACCCTAATTCATTTTTTAAAATTAATTTATGTGTCAAATTAATGTGAAAATAATTTCACATGATTCTCCTTTATTCACTGAGCAAGAGGGTATTTTTATTTTATTTTTATAAATTTTCAATGCAAAGATATGAATTTTTGAAGTTTAGGAGCTATTTTCTGAATTTATTAAATATTGTATTTATTTATTCAAACCGCGGGCTGACTGGATCATTGGATCCGTCGAAAAGTCATGCGACGCGCTCATATTCGACGCCGCTTTTTGAGTCAGCTACCACGCGGACCACCGTTTCGTTCCTTAGGATCATCTAGCTTGATCTCCGTCGTCCATTTAATACACGTGAGAATGGACGACATCCGTTCATCGTCCCCGATAGCCTTAACCGAGAGCCGTCCATTTTAAACATCTCTCTCATTTCTTAATAGATTTTGATGTTTATTTTTTTTTAAATTGTTCGTCTTTAATAGACGAACACATCTATATGGTAAACATACTATGCAATCAAGCCATTATAAATGGAGAGCTCGCGAAAGCTCGGGAGAGTGAGTGAGGTTATACGTTTGCTCCGAGAGGTTTAGCCTCAATCAGAGATTCTTCAAACCTTTGTTGGGTCCCAAAGAGCTTAGAGATGAAGCCTCTACCTCTTGTGTAAGGTCTATGTATGATTTCAACCACAGCCGATTTTGGATGTTGGTTGAGAGCTATTGTAAAGGCTATTTCAGAGGGGGAATTGTTGGGGGTTTGGCTTCCTTCACTCTTGTGAAGGTGTAGAGACAATTTATTTGAAGTTTGGTGTTGTGTAGGTTGAGATTGGAATTTTTCCTAGTTTCGGGCATGAATTCAAACCTAAAATTGGATTTTTGTGGTGGCATTGGGGGAGGGAAATGGATTGCAATGTACTAAAGGGCTCTTAGAAAAGCTCTCTGAGAAGTTTAGGAGGCCTTGGTGAATTTTTTTTTTACCACACACTATTCATGTCCGTGGAGGGCATTTTATAGAATTTGGCCAAGGGGAGGCTTGGCTGGCCAATTGAGGGGTTAGCCCCACTGCTTAAGTGTTAAGCAGAGGAGCTCTCAGCTCAACTTGGGCTAAGGTGGCTTCTTTGCATGCATTTGGGTATTTGCCATGTGGGGGCTCACGGTTTTGGGTTTTAGCTTGGGTTAAACTGGCTAACCAAGGGTTGCATCTTGGTTAAAGCTTATAATGAGCAGTAAAAATGACACCATAAGGTATGGACATGTGGTATGACAAGTCCCTTGATTTAACCCTTTCCTTATCCCTTTAAGAAATTTTAAAAAAAAATTACCCATGAGATAAATATCAAGCTTAACCATGGGTTGGTGGTTGGCTTTAAACTCAACCCTAGAGTCTAGGATGAGTTATGGCAAGGCTCATTTGAAAATACCAAGCTTAATTGATTTGGATTTGACCATAAGTCCAAGAAGGTGCATATGACCAAATCTTGAGCTTGGACTAGGTTAGACATGTCAATTGACCCAATTAAATATGGCATTTGGTGTAAGAGACCATTTTGAACTAGGTTAGGCATGTCAATTGGCCTAATTAAATATGGAATTTGGTGTAAGAGACCATGAGGCAACTTTCAGAAGGGTGTGCCCAATTAAATATGGAATTTGGTGTAGGAGATCATGAGGAACAACTTTCATGAAGGGTGAATTCATTTTGAGGTCAATTGGTTAATCAATTTGGTTGATTTTTGATTATTGACCCATTTTAGGCATGTTGGGCTAAGTTTGGGTCAAACTTGGGCTATCCATGGGCTAAGTCCAAATTGATTGTTATTTTTGGTGTAAAACATCATGATGAACAACTTTCATGAAGGATGAAAGTCATTTTGAAATCAATTTGATAGTGAATTTAGTGGATTTTGATGATATTTGGATTTAGACCCAAATTAGGCATATGGGGCTAATTTGGGTCAAACTTGAGCTAGCTTTAGAGTAAGCACAAATTGATTGTTGTGTTTGGTCACAATAGTCCACATAAAGGATTTTCAACAAAAATTGGATGCCAATTTGAGGTCTAAGACATTCAATTGTTGAGATTTGGGGTGTTAGCCAATATTGGGGCTAATCTTGGGAATTTTGGATTTAGGTCAAAATCAAATGATTTTGAGGCTTCACCAACGCCAATTGATGGTTGATTTTGATGTATAAGAATGTTGTAAAAATTTTGCAATATTAGTTGAGGCCAATTGACTAGGCTATGGGTTCAATTGAGTGAGATTAAGTTGTATGGTCAAGATTGGGGTTTTGACCCAAATCAAAATTGAGCGCAAATCATAGACCAATTGAGCCTGGATTTGGTTTAGTTTGGTCATATCAAAAGTGAATTTGAGTTTAGGATGGTAACTGGGGCCAATTAAGATCTAATTGATAGACATTTGGGATAGGTTTGAGGAATTTTGGGTCTTTAAAAGATAATTTGGGGATTGTGGTTAAAGATGGTCAAATTGGCCAAATTGGGTCATGTGGTAGTTGAAAGAAATAAAATAGGTAATATTTGGGATTTATTGGCATTTTCTGAGAATTTTAGAATTTTGGAAACTTAGGGTCAAAGAGGGGTCCCAAGGGCAGTTAGGTAACTTGGGGATGTCTGGGGCAAAAGACCCAAGATGAACATTTCAAGTAGAATTGGATAGATATCCATTGTAAATGAACCATGGATCAATGAAATCCCCATTTTGGGTTCTTATGTATTAGTCTTATCCAGGGTATTGCGTCCTTAGCTCCAAACCAACACCCAGGGTCAATCCTAAGGCCAAGTACCCCTATAGGAACTCTTCTTGAGTTCCCTCATAATGATCTTACCTACTAAATGCTAGAGGTTAGGACTAATATGTGAAACTTCAAATTGAGTAAAGAGAAGAGTTTTGAGTTTCTAATGGTGAGGGTACCTTTTCTAGTTTTCTAAGACTAGTCAGTAGGAAAGTCCTATGGCTAGACCTAGGCTAGTAAAGAAGTTTCTAGAGCTCAACCAAAAGTAAGGTCAACAAATGGACCCCCAATAGGTGCGGTGTGCTTGGCGAGCACACCACACGTATTGGTGTTGACCAACAAGATCAACAAGACCAATATAGATTTCTAAGTCATCAGACCTAGAAAGAAGTGTAAATTTTGTATGCTATTTGTTTCCGCTGGGGAATTTTTTGCAAATAAGTGTCTGATCAAGGTCAGGCAGTGAGGACTCTCACTGAAAATTGGATAGTGAGTTTTAAAGTTGTTAAGTGTGTTGTTTTGGTTTTTAATTTTTTTTAATAGAGATCAACATGTAAAGGTTGACCTCAAAATGGGTATTCAAGATACAAATATTGATATCAAAGGAGAGTCAGACATTTGGAACTGACTTCCAATAGAAGAAATCAGAAAAGTGTAGGACTGATCTAAGTAAGAATTGAAATTATTAGATCAATTCTTGAAGGATGTGAATTAGAAATATCGAACTAATTTGAAGTGAAAATTATTCGATCAATTTGGGAGAAGCATAAATCAGAAGTATCGAACTATTTTAATGTAAAAATTAAAATTATTGGATCAATTTTGAAAAGTTATGAATCAGAAGTATCGAACTGATTTGATGAGAAGATTGAAATTATCAAATCAATTTTGAATCAGAAGTATTGAACTGATTCAAAGTAAAAATTGAAATTATTGGATCAATTACGAATCAGAAGTATTGAACTGATTCAAAGTAAAAATTGAAATTATTAGATCAATTTTGAAACGTTATGAATCAGAAGTATCTAACTGATTCGATGAGAAAATTGAAATTATTGGATCAATTTTTTTTTTTGAATCAGAAGTAACGAACTAATTTGATGTAAAAATTGAAATTATCATATCAATTTTGAAAAGTTATAAATTAGAAGTATCGAACTGATTCGATGAGAAAATTGAAATTATTGGATCAATTTATAAAAGTTGTGAATCAGAAGTATCGAACTGATTCAATGTGAGAATCGAAATTGTTGGATCAATTTTTGAAAAGTTATGATTCAGAAGTGTCGAACTGATTCGATGAGAAAATTGAAATTATTGGATCAATTTTTGAAAAGTTATGAATCAGAAGTACCAAACTGATTCGATGAGAAAATTGAAATTATTAGATCAATTTTTGAAAAGTTATGAATCAGAAGTATCAAACTGATTTGATAAAAAAATTCAAATTATTAGATCAATTTTTTAAAAGTAGTAAATTAGAATTATCGGATTGATTCAAAATATCATGTGTTTCAGAAAGCGTAATGTGTAGAAATTTATGTTATTTTGAAAAAAATTTGCAAGATTTATTTGCAAATATCATAGAGATTTCGTGACTCCATAAGGATATCACGGAAAATAAAATTGTGTAAAATGTGTGATTTTGTGGGGATGTAGACCGAACGAGGTCATACTACACAAGCAAGGAATCTCAAAATTTGAGAAAACTTATTTGGCAAATTTAATTATTTTATTTTGTTCTGTTCATTTTTACGAACCAATGCATAGTTCAGCGGTTTTCAACCACATTTAGAAGAATTTATGTCAGAAAAAAAAATCTAAAATTCTTCATTATTGATTTATATAGTCATTTTTACAAATATCATGTATATATCTCAAAGATGAAAAGTACATTATGCTATTCACATAACTAATACATCTATGAGTACATAATATAAAGTACAAAATAAGCTGTCTATATATCGCTGTCTACATATGTATACATCTGCATGCCTGCCAATAGAAGATTTTCTCGCAAACTGTGGTATGAGTTTCTAAACAAGCTGACCTTCTAGGCTGTTATTTTGAGATATGGTATGGTGCAACGAGTTTATAACTCATATGGCTGCAACTCTTCAAGTCCCAGATCTGGCTGAAATCCAAATGCAGTTTTGTCGTCACACATCCTTCTGAAAGTTATCGACACTTGACGGTGTCGGACTCCCGGAATGCAATGTTTTGCTATATCAGCTCCATTTCCTTTTGGAATCAGAACAGTTCCTCTTGGTAAAGAAATTTCAACAAATCCTTGGAATTTACCTGGACCGATTATCTCTATATTTATACCGAAAAGCATACTGCTCTCCGATATGAAGGAGACCGTACAGAACAGACAAACAAAATCATGATGGTCAATATGCAGAGGGATACAATCCCCTTCTTCATAAATATTAATTATGCAACTATTGGGGAAGCAATCTGATGGAATTATGTCCCATTGGACCATCCGTGTGATCATCCATTTTATCGTGGGTGGCATTGGCTCCACCTGCTCATGCTGTAAAATTCCTGGAAGATTTCCTTGTCGATCTATCTTATAATTGTAACAGCAGCCGCATTGTATTGTAATGCAACCCCTGCCTCTCATCCATTTTTAGGTTCGGAATACGTTCTTCCGGATAACAGTCCTGCTTTGCCTCTGATTTGGAGCTCGAACACACAATCAAGTACTTCTTGTTGCTCTGTAAGAGAAAAGACCTCTGTATATAATTCTAATCCTTCCAGAATGTTAACATAGTCTCCATCGACTATTTCAAAATGTTCGAATACATTGCATTTAACTTTATGGATTTTTGCAAGCTTGACTTTGTTTGGATATGCTGAATAATGGGCTTCATCATTTAATCGATTATTAATGATCGGTTGCCATGTTAATGGTGGTATTATTTCCACCGGATTATACACCTCAATTTGAGTTGGCGCATGAAAAATGTCCCANATACTGGGGTTTCTTCTATTTTGTCATCATTATTTCATCTTTGGAACATTCTTCATCACCGATGTTGATGATTAGCTTAGTCCTTTCAACAATTGTATCGACTCTTCTTCGTCCACGTCCCCGGCCTCGATCTCGAGTACGTGAACTATAAGAGCCTTCATCATCATGTTGTAAGGAGGTAGTTGAATGGTTTTTTTTTTTGTTCTTTTTCTGAATGTTTATTTATTGTACCTTCTCGGGAGAAGACGGTTTTCTTTGGAAATGTATAATAAGCAGCATCTTCATGAATACCAACCTCATGTACTGAAAAAGGCTGTAGATCTCCTTTAATGCAATATTCTTGTTTTTCTTTGTGGTGTTTGATGAATTGGTGTAAAGACGATTGAACCATGTTGTTCTCATGAATCCAAGGTTGACCAAGTAGAGCGTTGAAAGAGGTCTCGGAGTCAATGATATGAAATTTAACGGTTGTTACAAGTTCTCCAACCTTCATAAGTAATGTAATTGATCCTCTCCCTTTTGGTTAAACATCATCTTATCGGGGATGAGCTCTTAAATGTTAAAGTCCAAATATGCTAATGTTCGTAGACTCATCAAGTTAAGAGATGCTCCAGGATCCATTAAAACTCTGGACAACACAAATTTACCGATGTTGACGGAGATATAGAGTGGTCTGTTGTGGTCGGCTATACCGAGTAGTAAATCTTCATTTGTGAAGGTTACCCCTGATTGTTCTCTCAATGAGCAAACTTCATCTGAGGATGTACTGGCCAACTGAGCTAAGCAAATTTCTGGATCAAGCAAAGCTGTAACTAAAGCTCCCCTCATTTTCTTTGACAGGATCAGAGCGTCATAGATGCTTAGTCAAGCTGGCAACTTCCTAAGATGTGCTAGCACATTGTAATCCACTTTATTTGTTCCTGTGGCTTTATCTTGGCTATGTTGCTTTTCCATTGATGGAGGTTGAGGTAATTCTTCTTGAATTACGATTTGTTTTCCTTTATCAATTACTGGTGGAGGTGCAGGTAATTCTTCTTGAATTACAATTTGTTTTCCTTTATCCGTTGGAGCTGTTCTTGGAGGTAACATTTTTTCNCTCAAGTGTTGCAGAATAGAAAGTGGAACAAACCGAACTGGAATTGGAGTAAATCCATGCTGGTGGTGGTTCCGGACGCTGTACTGATTGTACTTCATCCTCTGTCAATGGAAGACTGTCAGAAGACTCCTTCATGTTGACATTATACATATATCCTTCTGGGATCACAAATAACTTTTCTTTTTCTTTCTTTGCTTTGGCAAGAGCTCTTTGTTTTTTCCAGTTAGCATTTCTTCGCTGAGTCCTACGCAATGAGGCAAAAGGTATTTTCTGATCATTGGCAGCTATCAAATTTCCTGCCGAAGTAGCTATCGTGGAAGTCAAACGGCGGCTTAGCCCTTCCATTGGATCTTGTTCTTCAATAATTTCTTTCCCTTTTGAGGAGGAGAGAATCCTGGTGCTGAATTTGAGCAATGAGGGCAATCCCTCTTTTTCTTGTTCTCCAACAACATCCATTAGTGGATTTTCCTATTCTACATTGATATCATCAAATTTCATATCAAAGTTGAATATTCCACCTTGCGGTACATCTTCTTCATTTAAAGCAAGGTTTAAACCGTCTTTGAAGGCAAAGATCAGCCGCGAACCTGACATCTCTTCCTGAAATTAACAAGGAGACCTCAGGGAGCTGGAATTGTTTATGAACCAGAACAAAACATAGTTCAATTAACGTATATTTTATCTTGTTAATATATATGTAGAAAAGGATGGATGTAACATGCGATACTAATAATTTTCATTAAATTTTGATATTGACTAAAAAAAAATTTATCTGTTCATAGACTTTTCAGACCATATAAATAACCTCAAAATTATCTGAAGTTCACAAAAATTTTCTTATGTATGCGGCAAACTAACAACAGCAAGCATCGTCATTTTGTGTAGTAGGCCTTTAGGTATCGTCCATTTATTGGAAGCATAGGCCTTTCTCCTTGAGAATTGATGAGTTGGTAAGCTCCTCCGGCGTAGACCTTCTCAATGACAAATGGTCCCTCCCAAGACTGCTCAAATTTTCCACCTATCTTGCGACGTGCAAGAATAGGTCTTTTGAGAACAAGAACCAGGTCACCAATTTTAAATGTCCTTGGGCGGACCAGTTTGTCATGAGCTCGTATCAGCTTTGATTGGTATAGCTCCAAATGTTGTTGTGCTTGTAGTCGCTTTCCTTCAAGACTTTCAAGCTCTTCAAGTCTTAGCTTTGCATTTTCTTCAATTGTAAGTTGGTTTGCAATGGCGACTCTGAGAGACGGCATCTATATTTCTAATGGTAGTACGGCCTCTGACCCATACACAAGCATGTAAGGTGTACATTGAGTGGGAGTTCTGAACGTCGTTCAATAGGCACACAGAGCTTCTAGCAGTTTATTGTGCCAGTCTCGTTTATTTTCATTGAGTATTTTTCTTAAAATTTGTACAAGTGTTTTGTTGAAGGCTTCAGCTAACCCATTTGTTTTCGGATAATAAATATTTTCTGATGAAGTTGTTGATTTTTGTGCTTTTGAAAGCTGTCCCGTTATCAGAGATAATTCTTCATGGTACACCAAAACGGTAAACGACTTGGTCTTTGAAGAACTGTAGGACATGTTGAGCTGTAAGAATGAATCTATGTGAATGGCCATGAGGCAATAGTTGGGTGTAGCACATTTGGTGGTTGGTGTAAGACCACTCCGTACCATGAGACAATAGTTGGGTGTAGCACATTCGATGGTTGGTGTAAGATCACTCCGTGTATCTGACACTGATGACATTTTCTCGCTGTATCCATGCAGTCAGGCATTATTGTTGGCCAATAATATTCGAGTCTTTTGATTTTTATTTTCATCTTTGGTCCCGACTGGTGAGCACCACACAATCCGGCAACGACCTCCTATAGAGGACACCATTTATGAGAGCATATGACAAAGCTCTCTTTCCTGGTTTGCCTCGGACTTATCCTCTGGCAGTTTTCCAGTATGCAAATATTCTATTAATGACTTTATGGTTTGCCTCGGACTTATCCTCTGGCAGTTTTCCAGTATGCAAATATTCTATTAATGGTTTTCGGCTTCAGACTTATCCTCTGGCAGCTTTCCAGTATGCAAATATTCTTATAATGTCTTTCGCCAATCTTCATGGGCTTATCCTCCGACAACTTTCCAGTATGCAAATATTCCATTAATGACTTCCACCTGTCCTCGTTGATATTTACAATCACATTTATTGTGTCTTCTTCTTTTTCGAGTTTATGTAGGGTTTTCATGTCAATCNAAATCCTCCAGGGGACATGCCAATTCTTTAGCAAGTTTTGCTAGAGCGTCGGCATGCGTATTATCTATCCGAAGAATCCTCCGGAGGACATGCCAATTCTTTAGCAAGTTTTGCTAGAGCATGGCATGCCCATTATCTACCCGAGGCTAATAGAAAGTCACGTTGGGGAATCTGCTCCAGCAGTTTCATCGTGTACTGGTAATATTCTGACAGTCTGGGCTTCAAGATTTTGTATTGTCCAGCAATTTGTTGAATGATGAGCTGGGGGTCAAAGTAAATGGTAATATCTTTTATGTCCATTAAGATTGCCAACCCTAATCCTGTAATTAAAGCTTCTTATTCTCCTTCATTATTGGTGCAAGGCTCTGTCAGGTGGTACGAGAATCTCAGCATACCCTTATCTGGAGTGATGAAAANCACATTATCAACCCGAGGAATCTGATAGAAAGTCACGTTGGGAATCTGCTCCAGCAATTTCATCGTGTATTGGTAATATTCTGATAGTCTAAGCTTTAGAATTCTGTATTGTCCAGCAATTTTTTGAATGATGAGTTGGGAGTCACCATAGATGGTAATATCTTTTTTGTCCATTAAGATTGCCAACTCTAATCCTGTAATTAAAGCTTCGTATTCTGCTTCATTATTGTGCAAGGCTTTGTCAGGTGGTACGAGAATCTCAGCATACCCTTGTCTGGAGTGATGAAAATCAGACCAACTCGCCAGGTGGTACGAGAATCTCAACATACCCTTATCTGGAGTGATGAAAATCAAACCAACGCCTGTGATACGAGAATCTCAACATACCTTTATCTGGAGTGATGAAGATCAAACCAACGCCTGCTTTTCCATTGTGCCCAAGTCTTTGTCTTTTCTGGCTGAAGAAGCACCATCAAAGTACATCTCCCAGTGTTGTGCACTGGATTGAACTTTTGTCTTTTTTGGTTGAGGAAGCACCGTCGAAGTACATCTCCCAGTGTTGCGTACTGGAGGAATCTGTATGTTTTTTGTCTTTTCTGGCTGAAGAAGCACCATCAAAGTGCATCTCCCAGTGTTGCATACTGGAGTCTTTATCTTTTTTGGCTGAAGAAGCACCGTCGAAGTACATCTCCCAGTGTTGTGCACTGGAGGAATCTGTCTGTAGAATTTGTTCATCTGGTAACTCGTCATTGAGTGGGGACCCAACTGGTAACGGGTGTGCAGCAAGAAAGTCTGCTAGTATCTGTCCCTTGATAGCACACAGGGGAACAAAAATTATGTCAAATTGCAATAATATCATCGACCATCTTGCTAGACGTCCGGAGAGTGTTGGTCGTGTCATTAAATATTGAAAGGGATTAATTCTTGAAATCAGATTTACCTTGTGAGAAAGCATGTACTGCCTAAGCTTAGGGGCTGCAAAAATTAAAGCTAGATAATGCTTCTCAATCGATGGATATCTTATCTCCGTCGGTATTAGACGACGACTCAAGTAGTATAGTGCATTTTCTTTTCCCTCATTGTTAACTTGGGCTAGTAAAGCTCCGAGCGAGTAATCTAAAGTCGCAGTATAAAGTATTAAAGGTCTCCCTGGGATAGGGGCTGCCAAAATAGGAGGTGTCATTAAATATTGTTTAACGTCCTCAAAAGCCTGCTGGCATTTTTCTTCCCAAATAAATTTGGCATCCTTTTTAATTAATGCCGAGAAAGGCTGACCTGACATTTTTCTTCCCAAATAAATTTGGCATCCTTTTTAATTAATGCCGAGAAAGGCTGACACCTCGAGAGGTTAGAAATAAAGCATCTCAGATTTGCCAACTTCCTCTGAAAGGAACGTAATTGTTTTAAAGTTTTAGGGGGAGGCATTTCCATGGTAGCTTTAATGTTCTCCGGGTCAATCTCGATTCCCCGATGACGAACAACAAATCCAAGGAACTTCCCAGAAGTGACACCAAATGCGCACTTTTGGGGATTCATCTTGAGATTATATTATTGTAATCGTTTAAAAACAATCCTCAAATCATACAAATGGTCTAATTTTTGTTTACTTTTGATGACCAAATCATTTACGTTGCATTCTACTTGATTGTGAATGAGGTATTTTTGTTTACTTTTGATGACCAAATCATTCACGTAGCATTCTACCTGATTGTGAATGAGGTTCACAAAAATTATTGTCATTGCTCGTTGGTATGTTGCTCCAGCGTTCTTCAAATCAAACGGCATTACTATGTAGCAGAAAATTCTGATGGGTGTTCTGAAAGCTGTAAGTGCTGTATCTTCAGGAGCCATCTTTATTTGGTTGTATTCTGATGATACGTCCATGAAAGAGAAAATTTAATGTGTTGAAGCAATATCTACCATCATTTCTGGTATTGGTAGTGGAAACTCATCTTTATCCATGAAGGAGAATATTTCATATGTTGAAGCAATATCCACCATCATTTCTGGTATTGGTAGTGGAAACTCATCTTTCGAACATGATTATTCAAGTCTCTGAAGTCGACACAGACCCGTATCTGTCCATTTTTCTTTTTAACTGGGACAACATTAGCTATCCATGTGGGATANCTATCCATGTGGGATATTGTTCTTCTCGTATGAATTTAGCATTTATCAACTTCTTTACTTCGGCGATGACTTGCTGTTCAATTTCTAGGCGCATTCTCCTTGGGGCTTGTTTGATTGGGGTTATGTCTTTGTCTACCCCGAGTTTATGAAATGCAACTTCCATTGATAGTCCTGGAATTTCATCATAATTCCAGGCGAAGCAATCTTTGAATTCTGTTAACAATTGGACCAACTCTGAAGATTCTTCATCATTGAGTAAAGAACTTATAAATGTTGGTCGGGGATGTTCTTCAGTCCCGAGATTTACTTCTTTTAGTTCATCGATAGTTGATTTGATTTCTTCTTCAAATTCTTGAGGAGCATCTTCTACTAGCTGATCGGTAGAGTCATCTTCTATATCGAGGCAATTCTCACGGAAAACAACCATGCAAAATTCCGAATCATCGAATGGTCCCACTGTACCAAATCCGAGACCCTCTTTCGATTTTGGAGTGCGATTTTTAGCATTCCATAATTTCTCAAAAAACTGTAGTTTGTCTTTTGGCATTCGCTTAGGTAAATGTCTCTGTTGAATTAACTTTTGCACATAAGGAGAGAAATAACCAAAAGGTAATTCTATTAATTCATTAGGATCATCCAAATTTACATGATTTTCAGAGTTTANTTCCAAAACAGAAATGGGTAAAGTATGCCAACGGAAGAAAGGTAATCTTGATTCATGAGGGACAAAATGCATTACCGATGTATGAAGATATATTTTTCTTGACTTAAATGGAGAGAGAAGCTGATCCCCGGCGGAGTCGCCAGAAGCTGTCGGCACTATTTTTGGTTTGGGGTTTGCCCGTAAGAAGCTGTCGGTCATCAGAAGTGAAATCCCGTTGCCCGCTTCAGAAGGACGTTTTTAACAAAAATTTAGTTTTGAAAAAGATGAAGTCAAACTGATCCCGTAATTTTCATAGTTTAGATGAAAGAGCGCTTTACCTCAAATATTGTATCTATCCCGAAGGATGAACACAAGAGTTGAAGGTGAGGCTCGATCAAATAAACTAAAGGAAGTTATGACATCCGTTTGGTCTGTGAAACCAATGTATTGGCTGNTGTTCTTCTTCGTCCACGTCCCCGGCCTCGATCTCGAGTGCGCAAACTAAAAGAACCTTCACCATTATGTTGTAAGGAGGTGGTGAATGGGTCTCCTTTTTGTTCTTTTTCTGAATTTTTATTTGTTATAACTTCGATTTTCTTTGGAGGTGTATAATAAATAGCATCTTCATGAATATCAATCTCATTACTGAAAATGGTTGTAGACCTCCTTTACTGCAATATTCTTATTTTTCTTTGCATATTTGATGCATTGGTGTAGAGACGACGGAACCATGTTGTTCTCATGAATCCAAGGTCGACCTAATAGAGCGTTGAAAGAGGTCTCGGCGTCGATGATATGAAATTTTGATGTTGTTGCTAGTTCTCCAACCTTCATAAGTAATGTAATTGATCCAAGGGGTCTTTCTCCATTCTGGTTAAATCCTCTTAACATTATCTTCTCGGGGATGATCTCCTGAATGTCAAAGTCTAAATATGCTAGTGTCCGTAGACTCATCAAATTAAGAGATGCTCCAGGATCCACTAAAACTCTGAACAGTACAAATCTGCCGTTGTTGACGGAGATATAGAGTGGTCTGTTGTGGTCGGCTGTACCGAGTAGTAAATCTTCATATGTGAAGGTTACTCCGGATTGTTCTCTCAATGAGCAAACTTCATCTGAGGATGTGCTAGCCAACTGAGCTAAGCAAATTTTTGGATCAAGCAAAGCTGTAGCTAGAGCTTCCCTCATCTCTTTTGACAGAATCAGAGCGTCATAGATGCTTAATCGGGCAGGCAACTTCCTAAGATGTGCTAGCAAGTTGTAATCCACTTTATTTGTTTTTGTGGCTTTATCTTGATCATGTTATTTTTCCACTGGTGGAGGTGGAGGTAGTTTTTCTTGAATTACAATTTGTTTCCTTTATCCGTTGGACCTATTCTTGGAGGTAACATTTTTCCGCTCCTTAAATTTATTTTTGTAATTTCTTCTCGAGATGTTGATGTTAAATCTTCCAAAGTATCTTCTTTATCAGAAAGTTCCAAGTTGATTATTAATGGCGTGCCATGGCACTCGAGGATTGGTTCCTCACTTCCGGTACTAAGTAAGCGGTATCGTCGGAGTCTTTTTTAGTATTGAACGTATTAGACTCAAGTATGATTTGAGGATCATTTTGAGGATTGAGATCGATATTAGGTTGGTTATTTACGTTATCACCAAAGACAGTAAAAACGTAGCCAACATCATTATCATTATGTTCATCAGGTCCCGGAGGAACAAAAAGATAATCAAACAAAGTCAAGGGTTTGGGGATTTTCTCTCCCGAATCCGAGACAGCATATGAAGTAGAGGCAGACCCTATCCTACCCCTAGAGCTATCAACAAAATTCTTCTTTTCCTTTATCTTCTTTGTTTTTGATGACGATGGTTCCTGTGACGAAGTTTCCATCTCTGATCTGACGGACTGAAAATTCTGATATGTAGTCTGTCAGATGAAGTTTCTATCTCTGATCTGACAAACTGAAAATTCTGATATGTAGTCTGTCTGGAAGCGTTCTAGATTTATTTTATCACCTTCTTGGAGGCTTTGCTCTATGTTATATCCCATCCATCTTTAGTAGATGATGAAGATCCCTATGATGATTTTTGTATATGATCCAGGACTTTCTTAAGCTTGTTCCAAGTTGAACTCCATCCATCCTCTTTAGTGTAGGGATCAAGTTGGGAAATTGGCTCATCCGAANATGGTTATTTATGTTATTACCAGAAACAATAAAAATGTAGCCAACATCATTATCATTACATTCATCAGGGCCCGGAGGAACAAAAAGATAATCATACAAAGTCAAGGGTTCGAGGATTTTCTCTCCCGAATCCAAAAAGATAATCATACAAAGTCAAGGGTTCGAGGATTTTCTCTCCCGAATCCGAGACAACATGAGAGGCAGCCTCTATCCTACCCCTGGTGCTATCAACAAAATTCTTCTTTTTCTTTGTCTTCTAGAGGCAGCCCTATTCTACCCCTAGTGCTATCAAAAAACTTCTTCTTTTTCTTTATCTTCTTTGATTTTTATGACGATGGTTCTTGTGACAAACTTGCCATCTCTGATCTAACGGACTGAAAATTCTGATGTGTAGTCTGTCTGGAAGCGTTCTGGATCTGTTTTATCATTTTCTTGGAGGATTTGCTCCATGTTGTATCCATCCATCTTCAATAGATGAGGAAGATCCTTCTGATGATTCCTGTATATGATCCAGGACTTTCTTGAGCTTGTTCCAAGTTGAACTCCATCCGTCCTTTTTAGTGTATGGATCAAGTTGGGAGATTGGCTCATCCGAAATCACATTTATCGAACCTTTTTCAGGTTCCTATAAATATTCTTTCGGGATAGAGATATTCCCTGATTTAATGTTCTTCTCAAGCCAATCCTTGAAAATAAAACATTCTTCAATTGTATGCCCTAACATTCTGTGATACGGACAGTAATTTGGTTGATTTTTCTTATTAACTTCTTCAAGCTTCTTTGGTTCTGGAAGTTTGAATTCTGAATTTTTCATCAGACTCTTGAACATTTTGGAAATAACTTCATTCTTGAAAGAATATACTATCATCTGTCTTTCTGCGAAGGATACCTTTCTTCTTTGAGACGGCTCTCCTTGAGATGGTTGTTGAGTAGACTGGCTAATATGTTTTTGAGTTTGTTTAGATGAAAGCGAACGAGGATTTTCTGCATATATCTTCATTGGTTTCTTCCCTTTATCGATAATTGCAGCTGTTCCAGTTTTCTTTTCAAAGGCCTTGGTTACTTTTGCCTTTTCACTAGAATCCATATGTTTAATATCTTCTTGAAGACTACTAGCTTTCTTTAGTAGCTTCTCAAAGGTTTTGATGGTGAGTCCCTTGAGCATGAAAGCTACTGGTCCAAGCATGCTTCTGAGTAGAATCTCAATTGCAAGATGTTCCTGTAGTTGTGGTTCACATTTCATGTTGAGGTTTCTCCACCTCAAAATATAATCTTAGAGTTTCTCCAGATTTTTATTTTTCCATCATGAGTTCTCCAATAGAAACATGATGTTCCGCGCCGGTGAATCTTTTTACAAATAACTGTTCCAATTCTGTAAATGTTTTGATCGAATTGTTGGGCAAATCGACATACCAGACAAAGGCAACTCCTGCTAAATTGGTGACAAACTGTTGGCAAAGAAAAGCTTCATTACTTCTTGTGATACCACAATTAGCTCTGAAATGTGCTAAATTTGGGATTTCCGGTCCCATCGAATATTTTGAAGTTCGGAGGTGTAAAACACTTAGGAAATGGTACAAACAAAGCTTCATTACTTCTTGTGACACCACAGTTAGCTCTGAAATGTGCTAGATGTTGTCTGGACTTCATTACTTCTTGTGACACCACAGTTAGCTCTGAAATGTGCTAGATGCTGTCTGGGATTTCCTATTCATCGAATATTCTGAAGTTTGAAGGCACAAAACCCTTAGGATAGGGTACGGTGTCAAATTCCTCTGGGTAGGGTCTACCCTTTAGAATTAATGCACCTCCTTTGGATTGTACTAA
>JXCR01134904.1:35990-62133 GCA_002079205.1 Phalaenopsis hybrid cultivar
ATAATCAATCTAGTAGAGGCAGCCCCTATCCTCCCCCCCCCCTCCCCGTGCTATCAATCTTCTTTGTAGTGTTCTTATTTTTATTTATCTTTGATGATGATGGATCTTGTGGAAAAACCTTCATCTCGGGCTTGACAGGCTGAAGACTCTGGACGCAAGCTTGTTTTGATGCATTCTAGAATTGATTTTATGTTTTCTTGGATGATTTGCTCCAAACTTCATTCCATTCATCTTTTCTGATATATGCAGAAGATTATTTTGATGAATTTTGTATTTCGTTTAGGACCCTCTTGAGCTCGTCCCAAGTCTTACTCCATCCCTCTTCTCCAGTATATGGATCAATCTGAGAAATCAGCTCGGCCGAAATCATATTTATGGAACCTTTTCAGTTTCTGTTAGATATTCTTTTGAGATAGTTATATTTCCTTCTTTAAGATTTTTCTCAAGCCAATCCTTAAGAATGAAACATTCTTCTATAGTGTGCCCCAGCAACAGGTGGTACAGGCAATAATTTGGTTCATTTTTCTTGTCAACTTCTTCGAGCTTCTTTGGATCGGGTAGTCTGAACTCAAGCTTCTTGTCAGAGTTATGAACATTTTAGACACGACTTCATCTTTGAAAGAATACACCATTTTCTATCATTTTGCGAAAGATATTCTCTTATTCTCTGTTCTAGATGATCCTGCTTGAGGCGGTCGCTGGCTAGACTGACTATTTTGTTTCTAAGCCTGCTCTGATGAAGATTGACGAGGATTTTCTACATATATCTTCATTGGTTGTTTTCTCTTGTTAACAGTCGCTACTGTTCCTGATTTCTTTTCAAACACTCTGGCTATCCTGTACTTCTTGTGTGAATCCATATGTTTGATTTCTTCTAGAAGACTGCTGGCTTTACTGAGTAGCTTCTCAAAGGATTTGATGTTGAGTCCCTTGAGCATGAAAGCTACTAGCCCATGGATGCTTTTGAGTAAAATTTCAATTGCATGATGTTCCTGTAGCTGAGGTTCAAACTTCATGTTAAGGTTTCATTTCCTCAAGATGTAATCCATCAATGTATCATTGGGCTTTTCTTTTTTCATCATGAGCTCTCTTATAGAGAGATGATGTTACGCTCCGACAAATCTTTTCACAAATAATTGTTCCAGCTCGGCAAAGGTTTTCACTGATCCCTTGGGAAAATCAGCATACCAATCAAAGGAGATCCATGACAAGCTACTAACAAACTCTTGGAAGAGTAAAGCTTGGCTACTTTCTGTGTTACCAGAATTGGTTCGAAAGTGTGCTATATGTTGTCTGGGATTTCCAGTCTCATCAAATATCTTAAATTTTGGGGCTACAAAACCCTGGAGGGAGGGTACGGCATCGAATTTCTCCGAATAGGGTCTTCCTTTAGAATTAATGCCCCACCATTAGATTGGGTTAAGGCTTCCCGAATTTGATCGACCATTTGCTGAAATTCTTTCTCTGATATGGCGCTCGATAGAGAATCCTTCTTTGGTTGTTCATTTTTTGTTTGCTGAGGCAACTTCTCTTCTTTCATCCATGATATGTATGATTTCTAGTTGGTTGATCTCCGAAGAGGCTAGTTGCGGTGCTTATGATTGCCCCTGAATGGTGGTCATGGCACGGCCATCTCTTCTATCCTTTTCTTCAGTTGGCTGAGTTGCTCACCCCTTAGGAGAGTAGCCCTACGCAGCTCTTCTATGGTGTTCTCTTTGACGAGAGATTGAGCCTTGCACACAGATGTAGCGGCTCTGGTTTTGATAACATGGAAATCCATGAAATCTTCTTTAAATTAGTCATTATAGTCAAAACCTTCATCATCATCATCGATGGCGACTCCGTGCACTCGAGCCAACTCTGAAATCTCAACTCTGAGCCATTCAACTTTTGCTTCGTTCATTGATTCTATGATTGTTCTAAGATCTGGAGGACCCTGCTGGACCTCCTCCTCTTGCTCTTCCATTTCACTAGTAATTGCTGAGATGATGTCAGATACTTTGGACCCTGGCTACATTTTGTGATCTTGTCCTCCAGGCTTACCGGACCGTATTGGTACAACGACTTTGGGTATCCACACTTTCTTCTTTGTCAGTGATGTCTCAAGACGGGGTCTCCTACTGGAAACATCGGGATGTCGAGGAAAAGTATGCTCCCCATGGAGTAGACCAGCTATGGTACCAGGTAAATTCTTCATCTTTTCAATTAAAACTTTTGGAATGACTTTGTGGTGTGTGCTTGGTAGGATTTTTGGTCCCAGTCTTGACTTAACTGGTCGACGGCCTGTGTTCCTGGTAGGGGTTGAATTGGTTGTGTCAATGGCGGTATTAACTCTGCTTCCCAAGGGGAACCAGACGGGAATACGAGCAGGTAAATCTTCAGTTAACCTTTGAGGTCGTTTTATAGACTTGATGTCCTTTAAAATTTCTTTCTTCATACAAGGGGAAATTGCATGTCTCACTCATTTAAGTAACTCATTAACTGAGCAGCCCTCTTTGGCGACTAGCCTCTAAAAAACTTAACTAACTCGGGTGACAAGAGTAGGTTTCTTTTTCTCCACACCCTATCCATGAAGTGATGGTAATGCAGCGGTGATTTTTTGAATACTTTCATATCCATCGGTATCAATTAAAGGATGGAATCTACTTCCTCACAGAAGAGGATATACTTCCGGTAATTCTAACTCATCTTGGTGAGGCTTTTCCTCGACAGGTATTTCCTCAAGAGTCTTGGCTTTAGTTTCCTTCTGAACTCTTCTATTGCGGTTTCTCTTCTGAGTTTGGGTTAGTGGTGTAGTCCTTGAACTTGATCCAATTTCAAATACTGGTGGCGGAACAGCCAATCCTTTAGTCAGATCTTCAATGATCATTACTTCTTTCCCCTTAACGGCAGCGACGACAACAGACTTGCTAGGTTCCATAGTAGAAACAGTAGTATTGGCCTTCTTATAAGAAGGGAAGTCCTGAAGGCAGTTTAGGTTGAACTTAGCAGAGGGCTCCTAAATTTTTGGAGCGGTGACTTTCATCACGACGAACGAGGCCTTCCTGAGGATAACCTTGAGGTCTTCAAATTTGGCTCCGAACTTAATGGTAGGAGCAACATTGCAGGCTTCATGGCTCCTCAGCAAGTTGCAAGAAAAAATCAGCGTTGGGTAGGCCATTGTAGCAGCTTTAAAACAGAGAGCTCTGGGGTTAGTTATATGGCCAAGACCTTGTAATCTTTAGTGCAAGCACTAAAAATTAACAGAGGTTGATCTGTAGACCGGGTAAGTCTTAATTTTAGGGATTTTAAAATTTATAGCAAAAAGTAATTTAAAATTAGAAAAATTTAATTAATTTTGAAGCGTGCGTGGCATAATACAATTTCATTTAATTTGTAAAATAGCAAACCAAACTTAGAAGGGAGATGTGAAGTGTTTAGGACCTAGTGCGAGACCCATTTAGGAGCACACAATTCCCAGGTAGAACTGGTACACCAACACACCTATTAGGGTCCAACCCCACATGTAGATTAAAAGAATTTTTAATGGCCTTCTGGACCCCCTACTCAAAGGTGATTGAATAGACAGTCCTGAAGTCCAAAGAGTTGACCGTACTTTCCCATGACACAAATGGGTAAAGTATGTCAAAGGAAGAAGAGTAATTTGGTACAAGAGGGTGTTGACCTCACTTTTGGTTGAGGTCTAGAAAACTTCTTTAGTAGCCTAGGTCTAGCCGTAGGACTTTCCTATTGACTAGTCTTAGAAAATTAGAAGAGGTACCCCACCATTAGAAATTCAGTAGCCTAGGTCTAGCCATAGGACTTTCCTACTGACTAGTCTTAGAAAACTAGAAAATGCCCCACCATTAGAAATTCAAAACTTTTCTTTTTACTCAACTTGAAATTCCACATAATGATCTTTAACCTCAACATTTAGTAGGTAAGATACTCAATTTGAAATTCCACATATTGATCTCAACCTCTAGCATTTAGTAGGTAAGATCATTATAAGCTTGAAATTCCACATATTGACCTTAACCTCTAGCATTTAGTAGGTAAGATCATTGTGGGGGAATTTTGAGTTCCACATATTGATCTTAACCTCTAGCACTTAGTATGTGAGATCATTATGAGAGAACTCAAGAGGACTGCCACATATTGGTCATAACCTCTAGCACTTAGTAGGTAAGATCATTATGAGGGAACTCAAGTCTACTTTCCTATTGACTAGTCTTAGAAAATTTGAAGAGGTACCCCACCATTAGAAATTCAAAACTCTTCTTTTTACTCAACTTGAAATTCCACATATCTTAACCTCTAGCATTTAGTAGGTAAGATCATTATAAGAGAATTCAAGAAGAATCCCCGGAGTACCCCCACCATTAGAAATTCAAAACTCTTCTTTCTACTCAACTTGAAATTCCACATATTGATCACCCCCACCATTAGAAATTCAAAACTTTTCTTTTTACTCAACTTGAAATTCCACATAATGATCTTTCATCATTAGAAACTCAAAACTCTTCTCTTTACTCAACTTGAAGTTCCACATATTGGTCCTAACCTTTAGCATTTGGTAGGTAAGATCATTATGAAAGAATTCAAGAAGAATCCCCATAGGATTACTTGGCTTTAGGGTCAATCCTGGGTGTTGACTAAGCATTTAGTAGGTAAGATCATTATAAGAGAATTCAAGAAGAGTCCCTATAGGATTACTTGGNTTATTATGCATAGTTACTCTACTGCTTATCATCCTCAGATTAGCGGTCTAGTAGATATATCAAATCGTGAAATTAAACAAATTTTAGAAAAAAGCAGTAAATCCCTATAAATTGGATTAGACTGCTAGATTAGATGCTGCATTATGGGCATATAGAACTACTTATAAGACACTTATAGGGATGTCGCCATATAGGCTTATTTTTGAAAAAAAAACATGTCATTTACCAGTAGAATTGGAGCATAAAGCATTTTGGGCTATTAAAAAATTTAATTTTAATTTAAAGAATGCTGGTGAGAAAACATTATTGCAGCTTAATGAATTTGAGGAGATTATAAATGAAGAATATGATAGTGCAAAAATCTATAAAAAGAAAATGAAAATATGGCATGATCGAAAGATTATTAAAAAGAAGTTTGAACCTGAATAAGAAATTTTATTATATAATACAAGATTGAGATTATTTCTAGGAAAACTGAAATCCAAATTGTTATGACCATTTAAAGTGATTAAAGTATATCATTATGGAACTGTTGTTATTAAAGATCCTAACAATGGAAATATATTTAAAGTTAATGAGCATCGATTGAAACATTATTATGAAGGACACATATCATAATTGAAAGAATCTTTAAATTTAAGTCAACTTAACTAAATAAATGGTGCATCGAGCTGACAACATTAAACCAAGTGCTTTGTGGGTGGTAACCCACACACACATATATATATATATATATNCTATTTTGTTTGATAAGTGTTTTATATAATAGAAGATAATAATCTTACACAATTTTATATATTATAAACTAAGAAAAATATTGGTATTGGAGGGAAATTTAGAATCAAATTGAAAATAAAAATAAAAAGATGTGATTTTGGCCTCTAGCGCCAGCATGAGCGGCGACGACGCCTGCTAAATTGACCATGGCACCGACAACGCCATTGGGAGCACCGACGGTGCCGATAGCAGTTTGCACGGTTCAGGATGAATTTTGTAGACTTTAGCAAGATTTTACTCCGTAATAACAGCCGGGAAGTGTGTTTAAGGTTCTAAAAACTGCCTTGAATGACCAGAAACTTCCTATTTTTGAATTCCATGGCTTCCAATTCCAGAAATACTTCCATGTCTGGAGTTTTCAATAGAAGAAAGTTTATCAGTTTTAATGCACATAGATTATACATCAAAGTTATTACAAAGAAGAGACTGATCAAGGAGAGAGGCTTTGTCAGTCATGGATTAATTAATCCAAGTTCTCCGATTAATAAAATCATTGTACAAAGATGATGGGAAATTCTATGCTACACTACCGCTGCACTTGTTGTACTAGTGGTGAAGGAATTCTATACCAACTTACATGGAATTACCCAAGGAGTAGTCTTTGTACAAGGTAAGGCTGTACCATTTACTCTGGCATAAATTAATAAGTTGTATATCATATAAAACGTTCCAATATGTCATTATACAAATTTTATCCCAACAAGAGATTTGCAAGATGTCTATAATTTTCTGACAGATGAAAGTGATATTTGGGAAATGCAAGATGAAGGATATATTAGTTTCTTTACTTAATTGCTTAATCCAATATCGAAATAGTGGTATTTCCTCATTTCTGCAAAATTACTCCCTACTATGAAGATTGGTAGAGTCACAAAAAAAGTGCTATTTTAAATTATTGCATTCAAATGGAAAAACCCATTGATGTAGGATATATCATTTTTAAATCTTTTATGCATTTTATTATGAATGGGCCAAAATATGAACTTGGGCATCCTTCCAAAATTTTCCTACTTTGAAGTCAATCTCAAGTTCCCTATGAAAGTTGGGAAAAAGTTTTATTTCCTTGGGAGCCCATGATTCTTATTAATGAAAATTATGTTGGGAATGAAAATGAAGCATTAGATACTATCTTGGATTATTCATCACATGCTTCAACTCCATTGATGCCACAAACAGTTAGAAGTTCACTAGCTTTGGAAAAGAAAATGAAGTAAATCTAAAGAGAACTTCAGAGTACAACAAATGCAATAGAAAATCTTAAATATCTTTTCAACCACCTAGATTGGAGGGTGAAGGAGAATTTTGATCATACTGGAACAATTGAAGCAGGATTAGGGCGGATGTTCAAAGAAAAAGGATGGATCAAAGAAAATTTGACTGATTAATTCCCGTACCTACCCTTCTACAATCTGTACATTCATTACCAATCAATGGGAGATATTAGAGAATGAGAAAGTACTGAAGATGAGGCAGAATAATTGGAGAATTTGGACTCTCACTAGTTTAAAATACTTATGTATTTAATGTTATTGTGTTGATTTGATTTAGTTTGCTTTGCTTTAGAATTTTGAACTTTGACAGTGTGTATAGTTTTGTGTCATCGTTTAGTTTTGTGGCTTGATTTCAATGTTGAATTATAGTTTGATTTATATATTTGAAAGTGTGATTAGAAACTTGTATTTGTAAAAGTGTATTTTCATATATAAAAGTTAGTTTAGTGTTGTTTGTGAAAATGTTTGTTTATGAGAAAGCTTTATGTGATTTTGGTGTAAGCATTAACCTTATGCCATTATCAATATTTAAAAGATTGAGATTATGAAAAATAACCCCTACTACTGTAACTCTACAGCTAGCAGATTGTTTGATAATATACCCTAAAAGAGTTATAGAAGATGTCCTAGTGAAAGTGGATCAATTTATCTTTCCTGTTAATTTCATTGTGCTAAGCATATGGAGGAAGATAAAGAGATACTTATCATTTTAGGGAGACCTTTCCTAGCCACAGAAGGACAAAGATAAAGAGATACCTATCATTTTGGGGAGACATTTCCTAGCCACAAGAAGAGCAATGATGATACCTATCATTTTGAGGAGACCTTTCTTAGCCACAGGAAGAGCAATGATGATGTGAAAAAAAGGAGATTTAACAATGCGCGTGGGAGGCCTTTCCTAGCCACAGGAAGAGCAATGATAGATGTGCAAAAAGGGGAATTAACAATGTGCGTCAATGATTAGGAAGAGCAATGATAGATGTGCAAAAAGGGGAATTAACAATGCACGTCAATGATCAAACTGTTCGCAGAAAGAGGAATTAATATTGCACGTCAATGATCAAACTGTTACTTTCAATAATTCAAGATCAACGAAATATCATTCAAAAGGTAAAGTTGATGAATGTTATAGGATGAATGTTATAATATATCTAAGCGAATGCTATTTTAAAACAGCTTATGAAAAAAAAATATGAAGAAAAAGTTTTGGAACACGAGCAAGAAGAGGAATTAGATCGATGTGAAGAACTTTTTAAGGAAGATTCAAAACTATGTTCGATAAAGTTTTGAAATTTTGGACACGATAAACAAAGATAAATCATTTCGCCCATCAATTGAAAAACCCCCAGAACTTGAGTTGAAGTTACTTCCTGAACATTTAAAATATGCCTTTTTAGGAGATTCCTCTACTTTACCAGTTATAATTTCCTCAAAATTAACGATGGAAGAAAAAGAAAGGTTGATGAAAGTCTTGAAAAATTTTAAGAAAGCCTTTGGATGGACAATTGTTGATATTAAAGGAACCAGTCCTTCAATTTGTATGCATAAAATTCATATGGAAAAGAAATTTAAACCTAGGGTTGATCCTCAAAGGAGACTGAATCCTGTTGTGAAAGAAGTTGTTAAGAAAGAAATTTTAAAGTTGTTAGATGCAAGAAATATCTACCTTATTTTAGATAGTGCATGGGTTAGTCCAATTCACTGCGTTTCTAAGAAAGGAGTAACTATAACTATGAATGAACATAACGAATTACTACCTACTAGATAAGTTACAGGGTGACAAATATGCATTGATTATAAAAAATTAAATCTTGCCACTTTCTAGATCAAATGCTGGATAGACTAGTTGGGCATAAATACTTTTGATTTTTGGATGGATATACTAGTTTTCACCAAATACAAATATCTCTTCAGGATCAAGAGAAAACAATTTTTACCAGTCCTTATGGTACTTTTGCTTTTTGAAGGATGTCCTTTGATTTATGTAATGCCCCCGCTACATTTCAAAGATATATGATGACAATGTTTTGTGATTTAATTGAAAAGGGATTGAAGTATTCATGGATGATTTTTCAGTGTTTGGAACTTCATTTGACTAATGTTTATTTATCTAAAGTTCTTAAGCGCTGTGAAGAAATAAATTTAGTCCTTAATTGGGAAAAATGCCAAGTTATGGTAGCAGGAGGTATTGTATTAGGTCATTAAATATCAAAAAATGGTATGGAAGTAGATCATGCTAAAAATCAAGTGATCACTAATTTACCTTATCCAAGAAATATAAGAAAAATTAAGAGTTTTTTAGGACATGCTAGATTCTATAGGCAATATATTAAAGCTTTTCAAAGATTGCTAAGCCTTTATGCCATTTACCGGAGAAAGATGCAATTTTCAATTTTGATATGGAATGCCTAAAATCTTTTAATTTAATAAAAGAAAAATTAATCACTGCACCAATTATAGTTTCATAAAACTGGGGAAAACCTTTTGAATTGATGTGTGTTGCTAGTGATTATACTATAGGAGCTATTTTAGGATAAAGATAATTTTCAAAGTAATTTACTATGCTAGTAAGACTCTTAATGAAACTCAAATCAATTATAAAACAATTGAAAAAGAGTTATGAGCAATAGTATATGCTTTTAATAAATTTAGATCATATTTAATTAGAACTCATTGTGTAGTGCATACATATCATTCTGCTATTAAGTACTTAATGAAAAAGAAGGATGTTGAACCTAGACTTATAAGATGGATTATTATTTTGCAAGAATTTGATTTTGAAATAGTAGATTGAAAGGGGACTGAAAATCAAATTGCTGATCATTTGTTCAGGCTTGAGTTAGAAAAACCATTCTGTTTTGAAAAAGAAATTAATGAACATTTTCTAGATGAAAAATTGTTCACTATTAATGAGTGGCATGTTCCGTGGTATGCAGACATTGTGAATTTTATTGTTAGCGATATTATACTCTATGGAATGATATACCAACAAAAGAGGAAATTTATTTCGGAAGCTAAGAATTATTTTTGGGATGACCCATTTTTATATAAACAAGGAATTGATCTAATAATTCAAAGATGTGTACCATTAGAAGAAACTTATGAAATTATTCCAAAATGTCATAATTTTGAATTTGAGGGACAATTTGGTGTTGATAAAATCACATACAAAATTTTACAATCTGGACTCTGTTGGCCTTTAAGTTTTAAAGATGTTAATGCTTATATCAAAACTCGTGATAGATGTCAATGAGTAGGTAATATTTTTATAAGAAATGATATGCCCTTCAATTATATGCTAGAGTTGAAATATTTGATATTGGGGATTAGATTTCATGGGACCCTTTATACCATCTTTCAAAAATTTATATATTCTGTTAGCAGTAGACTATGTATCCAAATGGATAGAAGTTGTTGCTTTACCTCAATGTGATGCTCAAAGTGTTGCAAAATTTTTGAAAACCAACATATTTTGTAGGTTTGGGATGCCAAAAGTTATCATTACTAATGGGGGAAGTTATTTCAGAAATGCCATAATGGAGAATTTATTAAAGAAATATCATATAAATCATAGATTGTTACTACTTATCATTCTCAGAGAAGTGGTTTGGCTGAATTATCCAATTGAGAAATTAAAAGAATTATGAAAAAAATATGTGAATCCAACAAAAATGGATTGGTCAGTCAAAATTGACTATGCTTTGTGGGCTTATATGACTGCATACAGAACTCCTATAGGAATGTCCCCATATAGGCTAATGTTTGGGAAAGCTTGTCACTTACTAATTGAACCTGAGCATAAAGCATATTGGGTGATTAAAGAGTTCAATTATAATTTGAAAGATGCTGGTGAGAAAATGTTATTGCAATTAAATGAGCTTGAAGATATAAGGAATGAATCTTATGAGAGTGCCGAGATTTATAAAGAAAAGAAGAAGATGTGGCATGATCGAAGGATTCTTACTGAAAATTTTTAGTCAGGGCAACAAGTTTTGCTATGTAGTGCAAGGTTAAGATTATTTACAGGCAAACTTAAGTCCAAGTGGACGGGCCCATTTAATAACTATAGGGCCGCCTGATTTGACATCATAACTTGACGCCCTTGAAAACTTTAATATGCACAATGACGAGGAGCTTAGAGCTAGCATTGTGGGCAGCACGACCATCTTCAACAATAAAACATGTCTTGCTCAGCTAAACTAACTTCCTTATTAGAATTAAACAACAAGCCATAAAATTTTAAGGTTTTTTGCTTAGTTAACATAAATCCTCACCTCATCTTTAGGCCTTTGTACAGCTCTGTTGTACGATATAAGCCCTAACTCATCTTAGGATTTCAAGGTTGTCGTTCGTTTGGACCTAAATCCTCACATCTTCCAGGCTATTTGTGTGATTGTTTCACACGAATGTAAGATCTAAATAAATAAAATTTGTAGGATGAAACACTTAAATATTTTTCTTTAAAATTGAAGCCAAGCCATAGGATAGACTGGGAAGTCACCAAGGTTCTCCTCTGGATCTATGACAGCCCCCCAGTTCTTCTTCCTTTGGATTCTACAACAAAATGTTCCAAATTTGAGCCATTCCCATTTCATACCTCTTTGTCTGCTTTCGTTGAAAAGTCCTATCCTTTTGAACTCCTTGAAGATAATATTGTCTGATTCTTATTGAGAGTATTCTTAGGTGACTTCGGTTATCTAAGATGTAATTAAATATAGGGGCTTGCCCTTATAGGAAGCTTGTCCAAACCCAGCTTAATATAAACCCTATTTAATCATTTTTTATTAAATAGGGGAACTTGTTGGCAAATAAAATGGTTTTGCAGACCAAACAGACATAATATATTTCTTAGTTTATTTGATCAAGCCACACCCTCAAGTTTTATGTTTGTCTTTTGGGACAGATACAGGGTTTGAGGTATAGTGCTCTTTTATTTAAACTGTGAAAAGTATGGGGTCAGTTTGATCATATTTTTCTAAAACTTATGTGTATACTTAAATTATGATTTCCTTCCAAAGCGGGCAACAAAATTTAGATTTCGGTGCCTGACAGCTTCTTATGGGCAACTCCTCAACCAAAAATAGTGTCGAAAATATATCATCAGTATGAGAATTTGGAGTGGCAGATGAAACTCTAATTCAATCACATGGTGTGCTATTAGGATTATTAGGTAACTATGTATTGCAAGAACAACTGGATTGGAGAAAGAACGAACATGGAATGTCCTCGTGCTCCTTCCTTCAACACAGTATTTGAAGTCAACAAGGGATGATTTGGAAGGATTCTAGTGTTTAAGTGTTATATGTTTGTGTATACTTTAATAATGGATGTTTAGTGTGTTCTGAATAATCATGTAGTTGATTGTGGTGTTGTGTGTTCTTAATTTCTAGTGTTCTAAACTGTTTTAGTGTCTGTTGTATTTTCACTTGGTGGATATTAGTGAATATTTGTGCTGTATAAAACTTGCGTTAGAAAGGTGAATTAATCTCAAATTAAGAGTTATAATTGGAAGATAGAAGATGTTTAGGAGATCATAAATAAATGGTTTGATATTAAATTAATGTGAAATTTTGGTTTAAATAACTTTGTCTTGTTGTGTTACACTTACAATCCAAGAAAAGAAAAATTTTGGGACTTGCACCTAGGCACCAGAACTGACCCCTACACGCCACACCATCTACACAGTTGGGAGCCTAGGTGCCGAAACCCACGCCTAGCTGTTGGTTCAACTGAACTGGCCAAAAATAAAAAATTTTGCTTAGTAAATTGAACCATAGCCATTTTTGATGCCCAAGCTCCTTCTTCTTCCTCTTGCTCACAAAAACCTGCCCTAGGGTACTTCTTAGAGCTATAATTTTCAGGTTTCTTGGCTTGAAACCATCAGATTTCATCTTCTCGAGGTTAGACCTAGATTTTGGCATTGTTATTTTGTGATTTCACCATGGATTTTTCATATATTATTNATAAAAAGATGTGATTTTGGCCTCTAGCGCCAGCATGAGCGCCGACGACGACTGCTAAATTGACCATGGCACCGATTGTGCCATCAGGAGCACCGACGGTGCCGATAGCAGTTTGCACGGTTCGAGATGAATTTTGTAGACTTTAGCAAGATTTTGCTCCGTAATAACAGCCGGGAAGTGTTTCCAAAGTCTTAAAAACTGCCTTTGATGACCAGAAACTTCTTATTTTTGAATTCCATGGCTTCTAATTCCAGAAATACTTCCATGTAAGGAGTTTTCAATAGAAGGAAGTTTATCAGTTTTGATGCACAGAGATTATACGACAAAGTTATTACAAAGAAGAGACTGATCAAGGAGAGAGGCTTTGTCAGTCATGGATTAATTAATCCAAGTTCTCAGACTGATAAAATCATTGTACAAAGATGATGGGAAATTCTGTGCTACACTACCGCTGCACTTGTTGTACCAGTGGTGATGGAATTCTATACCAACTTACATGGAATTACCCAAGGAGTAGTCTTCGTACAAGGTAAGGCTGTACCATTTACTCTGACATAAATTAATAAGTTGTATATGATATAAAACGTTCCAATATGTCATTATACAAATTTTATCCCAACAAGAGATTTGCAAGATGTCTATAATTTTTTGACAGATGAAAGTGATATTTGGGAAATGCAAGATGAAGGATATATTAGTTTCTTTACTCAATTGCTTAGTCCAATATCGAAATAGTGGTATTTCCTCATTTCTGCAAAATTACTCCCTACCATGAAGATTGGTAGAGTCACAAAAAAAGTGCTATTTTAAATTATTGCATTCCAATGGAAAAACCCATTGATATAGGATCTATCATTTTTAAATTTTTTATGCGTATTATTATGAATGGGCCAATATATGGACTTGGACATCCTTCAACAATTTTCCTACTTTGAAGTCAATCTCAAGTTCCCTATGAAAGTTGGGAAAAAGTTTTATTTCCTTGGGAGCCCATGATTCTTATTGATGAAAATTATGTTGGGAATGGAAATGAAGCATTAGATACTATCTTGGATTATTCATCACATGCTTCAACTCCATTGATGCCACAAACAGTTGGAAGTTCACTAGCTTTGGAAAAGAAAATGAAGTAAATTGAAAGAGAACTTCAGAGTATAACGAATGCAATAGAAAATTCTAAATATCTTTTCGACCACCTAGATTAGAGGGTGAAGGAGAATTTTGATCATACTGGAACAATTGAAGCAGGATTAGTGCGGATGTTCAAAGAAAAAAGGAAGAATCAAAGAAAATTTGACTGATCAATTCCCGTACCGACCCTTCTACAATCTGTACATTCATTACCAGTCTATGGGAGATATTAGAGAACGAGAAAGTACTGAAAATGAGGCAGAATAAGTGGAAAATTTGGACTCTCACTAGTTTAAAATACTTATGTATTTAATGTTATTGTGTTGATTTGATTTAGTTTGCTTTGCTTTAGAATTCTGAACTTTGATAGTGTGTATAGTTTTGTGTCAGCGTTTAGTTTTGTGGCTTGATTTCAATGCTGAATTATAATTTAGTTTGCTTTATATATTTGAAAGTGTGATTAGAAACTTGTATTTGTAAAAGTGTATTTTCATATATAAAAGTTAGTTTAGTGTTGTTTGTGAAAATGTTTGTTTATAGGAAAGCTTTATGTAGTTTAGGTGCAAGCATTAACCTTATGCCATTATCAATATTTAAAAGATTGGGATTATGAGAAATAACTCCAAATATTGTAACTCTACAACTAGCAGATCGTTCGATAATATACCCTAAAAGAGTTATAGAAGATGTCCTAGTGAAAGTGGATCAATTTATCTTTCCTGTTAATTTCATTGTGCTAAGCATATGGAGGAAGATAAAGAGATACTTATCATTTTAGGGAGACCTTTCCTAGCCACAGAAGGACAAAGATAAAGAGATACCTATCATTTTGGGGAGACATTTCCTAGCCACAAGAAGAGCAATGATGATACCTATCATTTTGAGGAGACCTTTCTTAGCCACAGGAAGAGCAATGATGATGTGAAAAAAAGGAGATTTAACAATGCGCGTGGGAGGCGATTCCTAGCCACAGGAAGAGCAATGATAGATGTGCAAAAAGGGGAATTAACAATGTGCGTCAATGATTAGGAAGAGCAATGATAGATGTGCAAAAAGGGGAATTAACAATGCACGTCAATGATCAAACTGTTAAAGAGAAATTAATAATGCACGTCAATGATCAAACTATTACTTTCAATAATTCAAGATCAACGAAATATCCTGCAAAAGGTAAAGATGATGAATGTTATCGGATGAATGTTATAAGATATATAAGCAAATGCATTTTAAAATAGCTTATGAAGAAAAATATGAAGAAAAAAATTTGGAACACGAGCAAGAAGAGGAATTAGATCAATGGGAAGAACTTTTTAAGGAAGATTCAAACTATGTTCGAGAAAGTTTTGAAATTTTGGACACGATAGACAAAGACAAATCATTTCGCCCATAAGATGAAAAACCCCCAGAACTTGAGTTAAAGTTACTGCCTGAACATTTAAAATATGCCTTTTTAGGAGATTCCTCTACTTTATCAGTTATAATTTCCTCAAAATTAACGATGGAAGAAAAAGCAAGGTTGATGAAAGTTTTGAAAAATCTTAAGAAAGCCTTTGCATGGACAATTGTTGATATTAAAGGAATCAGTCCTTCAATTTGTATGCATAAAATTCATATGGAAAAGAACTTTAAACCTAGGGTTGATCCTCAAAGGAGACTGAATCATGTTGTGAAAGAAGTTGTTAAGAAAGAAATTTTAAAGTTGTTAGATGCTGGAATTATCTACCTTATTTTAGATAGTGCATGGGTTAGTCCAATTCACTGTGGAAAGGAATAACTATAACTATGAATGAACATAATGAATTACTACCAACTAGATAAGTTACAGGGTGGCGAATATGCATTGATTATAGAAAATTAAATCTTGCCACTATGAAAGATCACGTTATAGGGTGGTGAATATGCATTGATTATAGAAAATTAAATCTTGCCACTAGGAAAGATCATTTTCCACTACCCTTTATAGATCAAATGTTGGATAGACTAGATGGGCATAAATACTTTTATTTTCTGGATGGATATAGTGGTCTATTCTAGATCAAATGCTGGATTGACTAGATGGGCATAAATACTTTTATTTTCTAAATGGATATACTGGTTATCACCAAATTCAACAGATCAAATGCTGGATAGACTAGTTGGGCATAAATACTTTTATTTTTTGGATGGATATATTGGTTTTCACCAAATATAAATATCTCCTAAGAATCAAGAGAAAACAACTTTTACCAGTCCTTATGGTACTTTTGCTTTTTGAAGGATGTCTTTTGATTTATGTAATGCCCCTGCTACATTTCAAAGATGTATGATGGCAATTTTTTGTGATTTAATTGGAAGGGATTGAAGTATTCATGGATGATTTTTCAGTGTTTGGAACTTCATTTGACTAATGTTTATTTATCTAAAGTTCTTAAGTGCTGTGAAGAAACAAATTTAGTCCTTAATTGGGAAAAATGCCAACTTATGGTAGCATGAGGAATTGTATTAGGTCATTAAATATCAGAAAATCGTATGGAAGTAGATCATGCTAAAATTCAAGTGATCGCTAATTTACCTTATCCAAGAAATGGAAGGAAAATTAAGAGTTTTTTAGGACATGCTAGATTCTACAGACAATCTATTGAAGCTTTTCAAAAATTGCTAAGCCTTTATGCCATTTACTGGAGAAAGATGCAATTTTCAGTTTTGATAAGAAATGCCTAAAAGCTTTTAATTTATTAAAAGAAAAATTAGTCACTGCACCAACTATAGTTTCACAAAACTGGGGAAAACCTTTTGAATTGATGTGTGATGCTAGTGATTATGCTATAGGAGCTATTTTAAGATAAATATAATTTTTAAAGTAATTTACTATGCTAGTAAGACTCTTAATGAAACTCAAATCAATTATACAACAATTGAAAAAGAGTTATGAGCAATAGTATATGCTTTTGATAAATTTAGATCATATTTAATTAGAACTCATTGTGTAGTGCTATCATTCTGCTATTATGTATTTAATGAAAAAGAAGGATGTTAAACCTAAACTTATAAGATGGATTCTTATTTTGCAAGAATTTGATTTTGAAATAGTAGATCGAAAATGGACTGAAAATAAAATTGCTGATCATTTGTTCAGGCTTGAATTAGAAAAACCACTCTATTTTGAAAAAAGAAATTAATGAACATTTTCTAGATGAAAAATTGTTCACTATTAATGAGTGGCATGTTCCGTGGTATGCCGACATTGTGAACTTTATTGTTAGTGATATTGTACTCTATGGAATGACTTACCAACAAAAGAGGAAATTTATTTCTGAAGCTAAGAATTATTTTTGGGATGACCCATTTTTATATAAACAAGGAATTGATCTAATAATTTGAAGATGTGTACCATTAGAAGAAACTTATGAAATTATTCCAAAATATCATAATTCTGAATTTGAGGGACATTTTGGTGTTGATAAAATAACATACAAAATTTTACAATCTGGACTCTATTGGCCTACAATTTTTAGAGATGTTAATGCTTATATCAAAACTTGTGATAGATGTCAATGAGTAGGTAATATTTCTATAAGAAATGATATGCCCCTCAATTATATGCTAGAGATTGAAATATTTGATGTTGGGGATTAGATTTCATGGGACCATTTACACCATCTTTCAAAAATTTATATATTCTGTTAGCAGTGGACTATGTATCCAAATAGATAGAAGTTGTTGCTTTACAATGTAATGCTCAAAGTGTTGGAAATTTTTTGAAAATGAACATATTTCGTAGGTTTGGGATGCCAAGAGTTATCATTACTGATTGGGGAAGTTATTTCAAAAATGCCATAATGGAGAAATTATTAGAGAAATATCATATAAATCATAGGATTGTTACTACTTATCATTCTCAAAGAAGTGGTTTGGTTGAAGTATCCAATTGAGAAATAAAAAGCATTATGAAAAAATTGTGAATCCAAGAAAAATGGATTGGTCAGTCAAAATTGACTATGCTTTGTGGGCTTATAGGACTGCATACAGAACTCCTATAGGAATGTCCCCATATCCACTTACCAGTTAAACTTGAGCATAAAGCATATTGGGCTATTAAAGAGATCAATTATAATTTAAATTGAACTTGAGCATAAAGCATATTGGGTGATTAAAGAGTTCAATTATAATTTGAAAGATGCTGGTGAGAAAAGGTTATTGCAATTAAATGAATTAAAGAGTTCAATTATAATTTGAAAGATGCTAGTGAGAAAAGATTGTTACAATTAAATGAGCTTGAAAAGATAAAGAATGAATCTTATGAGAGTGCCAAGATTTATAAAGAAAAGATGAAGATGTGGCATGATCGAAGGATTCCTACTGAAAATTTTTAGCCAGGGCAACAAGTTTTGCTATATAGTGCAAGGTTAAGATTATTTCCAAGCAAACTTAAGTCCAAGTGGATGTGCTCATTTGTTGTGATAAAAGCTTATCCATACGGAGCTGTGGATATTAAAGATCCTAAGTCTTAGAAAATATTTAAAGTTAATGAACATAGATTGAAACCTTATTTTATTGGGGATCAACATAAACTTAATGATGGAATGATGTTAGGTCAACCAAAATAAACACTAGTTATGTTGGGCTAACCTTTTAAGACTTGAGAAAATCTTAAGCTAATAGATATAATATAGTAAGTAAATTATTCTTAATAAAAATTTTTAAGTGTGTTGACCTCACTTTTGGTTGAGGTCTAGTTCTTCATTTTTAGTAGCGTAGGGTCTAGCCATAGGATTTTCCTGTTGGCTATTCCTAGAAAACTAGAAAAGGAACCCTCACCATTAGAAATTCCAAACTCCTGTTTGCTCAAATTGAAGCTCTATATATTGGTCATAACCTCTAGCACTTAGTAGGTGGGGTCATTATGTGGGAGCCCAAGGAGAGTTTCTATAGGACTGTTTTCTCTTAGGTTGACCTTGGGTGTTGGTCTAGAGCTAAGGCACTCACTACAATCACCTCACTCACAATCACTCAATACCTTAAACCCAAAATTTCTTGACTCTGATCCCTTAATCCTTTGGGAGACTGATGTAGATGGTCCTCTAAACCTACTAGCCCTAGGCTGAGATTTAGCTAAGACCAGTGCATAGAGGACCCAAATGGGGTTTCTATTGCTCCATGGCTTATTTATGGTGGTTAACTCCCTAATTTTATCAAAGATACCCAACTTGGTCTTTTGCCTCTAAACTTCCCCAAATTACCTAAATACCCTTGAAACCCTAAATTTGGACAAAATTCCCAAATTTTTCCAAAATACCCAAATTTATTCAAAAATCATTTCAAACCTTTTGAAAATACCCAAATTACTCAAAATCACCAAAAATTGCCAAATTACCAAAATACCACTCATTAGCCCAAAATTTCAAAAATTCCCAAAAATCACAAAAATTCCCAAAACCTTCCAAATATTCCTAATTTCATTTTTATAAACTACCACATGACCCAATTTGGCCAATTTGACCATCTTTGGCCAAGACCCTTAAATTGCACTTAAAAGGCCTCATCTCCCCAAATCCACCTTAAATGTCCATCAAATTGGTCCGAATTTCCCCAAATTTCAATCCTAAACTTAAATTAACCTTCCATGTGACAAATTAAAACCAAATCCAAGCTTAACTGGCACATGCTTTGAGCCGAATTTTGATTTAGGTAAAAGCCCAAATTTTGGCCACATGACTTAATCTCACCCAATTAAAGCCATAACCCACTCAATTTGTCACAATTTATGTTGAAAACTCTTCACAACATTCCTAAAAATCAAAATTGACCTTCAATTGGCCTTTGTGAAGCCTCAATTTTATTTAATTTCAACCTAAGTCAAAAGCCCCAAATTTTACCCCAAATTGGCTATGCCTCCAAATTTCACCAAATTGATTGCCTTAGCCCCAGAATTTCCACTCCATTCCTTCATAAAAAATCTTCATAGCATCTCCATTGATCATTGGGACCATTCAATTGAGAAACATTCTAAGCCTAACCCAAGCTAGACCCAAGTCTAGCCCAACGTGCCTAAATTCACCCAAATTCCATAATCCTTCAAATTTAAACTCCAATTGAACTAAAAATCCTTTCAATTCTTCACAAAAAATGTTACTTACAATCATCTACATCAAATGAATCCATCAATTGGTCTAATTAACATGGCTAGCTTAGCACAAATCCAAGTCTTGGTCATTTGCACCCACTTGGACCCATGCACCAAAATTGACCTAGACATTTCAAATTGGTCAAGGCAAGGCCACCACAACCAAATTTTGGACCCTATTGACCAAGAAAAACCCCATGGAACCACCCAAATGAGCCATGGACCAAGGGATAACCAAATCAAGGGATTTTATTCCACATTTTCTTAAGACAAGGATAATTTTGCCAAAACTAAACCATTTAATTGTTGTGACATATTCCCCTGGCTCACCTGACCTCCTAGCCACCTCCCCTGGCCTGACCGGCAGGCCTAGTGGCTGGAAAATGTCCAAACCAAGGACCACTGCCATGGAATCAAACCTAATTCAAACCTAGAGGCCACCTCATCAAATTAAATGTTAGAGCCTCTCTGCCCTCCACCTAAGCAAGCATTTTCACCCCCCCCAATTGGCCATGAAAGCCACCCAAAAGCTCATTTTATAAAAATCTCAACTCCACGATCATGGAGGGTGTGCTAAAATTTTTCAGAGAGAGCATTCCAAATTACTCCTAGAGCCTCTTTGAGACCTCCTCAGTGCAACCAACCATTGCTCTAAATTCCCTTGTTGGAGTTCAATTTTTTAGCTCAAAACCTTGTCAGAGACAGGACAGTGCTCTCCACACCTCTACACTCCACCAAAATCATAACTAAACTCACCCACACCTTCACCAAAGTGAAATAAGAAGAAGCCCCATCAAATCCCCCTCATACATAGCCCCTAACATAGCTCTAGACCAACACCTAAAATCAAGCTTGGTCGAATTCATGCCTAGGCCTTTCACCACAGCAAGAGGCTTAATCCCTAGCCTCCTTGGATCTCCACAAATGTGCCGAGCACCTCTGATCCAAGCTTCCCTTCTCATAGCAAAGGTATTGAACTCTCCCTCTTCCCGATCCTATTTTGATTCTCCATTTGATTAGGTTTAATTTAATTTCATGATTACCGTATGGATGTGTTCGTCACACCTAGATGAGCATTTGGAAACAAACCACACTTAATTTGGTTAAGAAATGAGTGAGATCTTAAGTTTTGAAAATGGATGGTTCTCAGGTTAAGGCATTGGGGACGATGACGGGGAGCCGTCCGATCACGCGTTTATCTCATCAATGGACGAGATCTAGCCAAACAACGCCTTCATTCAAGAACTGCGGGTCGAGTCAGCGCTGAGGTGGATGGTGGTGTCAAATGGGAGCGCGCCATGTGGAGTTTCGGAGCCGCCGTGGATCTAGTTAGCGCCACATATTTAAATAGATAAATAGGGTATTTTTTATTTAAATAAATAACCCTAACTTCAAAAGTAGATATCTTGTTGTAAAAAAAATTACAAAAATAAAATAAAAATACCCTCTTGCTCAGCTAATGGAGGAGAATAAAGTGAAAATAATTTGAAGTTTGTTTGATGCATATTTTATATTTAATTAATTAAATAAGGTTTTGAGTCTTTTAGTTCTCCATGCATCTAGACATTTCACCATGACTTGAAATTTTGTTGCCTCTATCTAGGGGAACATTCCCTAATTTTTCTAAGGTTAGAGGATATCTCTAGACAGAGATTCATATTTTCCAAGTTTATCTCTATTATTTGCATAAATTATTCATAATAATTAGCATGTTGCTTAGAAAATTCCAAGAAAATTTTGGAAGGTTTGGTATGACTAGAGAACCCTTTGGAAAATATTTCATGGGTCAAGTCATCAAGAATGCACTTAATTTAAACCAACTCTAAAACAAAAAAAAAAAAAAATTGGGAAACACAAACATCTGAAAGACATAATTTTTAATCTCCACTGTGATTTAAAGTTTATAGAACTCCCCATAAAAATTTCAAAATATTTGGAGCTCATTTAATAACTTAAATTGATTTTTCAAGTTAAATGTTATTTTTAACACTAAAATGATTTTTAATAATTAAAATATAACTCAAAATATTATAATTTTTTTTTTGGAGTTCTCTGTGTTTGGAGAAATTTTTAAAAAATGAAATGGTAATTAAAATAAAAAACTTCATTTTTAGCCTATCCTTAATATTTAAATAATTAAAAAATTGAGAAAAATCACAAAAATAATAAAATTCATGTAAATGTTTTGAATTATTTCTTAAGCACTTAGGAACAATTGAAATATTTTTTCCTAATTTTCTAAGTGAAGATGATGAACTTTGAAGCTTAAAAATAATTTTTTTTAAAGGCTAAAAATGGATTTTCACTAAAATAATTCCAATAATTTGAAGAAAAATAAAAAAAATATGAAATTTATTTTTCTGAGTTTCTTGACATCAAGGAGATTTAATTAAAATATAAAACTTAATTTTCCACATTTAAAATATTTTATAATTAATAAATACTCCATAACTTAAAATAATTCTCAAAATTCAAATATAATTCAATAAATCATGAAAGTTCGTCCCAATGCTTGTCTGGTTTAAGTCTACCTCCAGTAAATATTTTAAGAGATTAGGCTTTTTATTGTTTAAGTTATGGAATTTTCTTTAAAAAATCCTATTTTTGCATTAAAATAAATATGTAAATTAAATTAAATTTTGAAAAATCACATTTCTCCTCTAATGTCTTAGTTGACCCAGGAGTGAGGTGAGATGAAAATTCAGAGGTCATTTGAATTAAATTTGACAAATTATGAAGTGATAGAGCCATTATGAGCAAAATGTAATTTTAGAAATTTGGTCTTATTTAACATTTAGGCTTAATTCAATGAGGGAAAAGGGTAACCTCTGATTTAACTAACTTATTTGGATGATTAAAATACAAGGGGATTAATTTGTAGAAACCAACCTCACTCTTTCATAATCAAGAGATAAATTTGTAATTGCTTTAATGATTAAAATTTGGAAATATATTAAATTAAATGATCTTAGACTTAGGGGTATGACTTTGAAAGTTCATAACTCGCTAATTTAATACCCTTATTTGATGTGCAAATGACATTTAAGTGTTTTGAAAGTGAACAATTATTATCACTTAAAACTTCAACTTCTTTCAAAATAACCAAGACATCTACCTAGGTCTAAAGGGTTTAATGGTGATTTAAGCTAAAATCAATTTTGATTAAATAGGAATTAGAAGAATGAATATAAAGTAAACACCTTTGAATACCCTAAGGTTAAATTAAAACTCAAATCGACTAAGTGTTTCAACAACGCTTACTTGACCCCCTTTTAAGGATCTTCACCCACATAACTTCGAAATTAAATGGAAAGTGATAATTATCTTACTCTTAAGGATAATTGAAACATCAATGTTCATTGAGCAATAAAGGTATTTATAGGATGGGTTTTTAAGAAACATAATAAGTTTAAATGAGCTTGAGACTTTTCACCAGGTAGTGAGAGTGAAGCATGGACCTGCTTCTTCCTCAAGACCTGTTGGATACCTCAGAGGTCTACTAAACCTAATATGTTTTGCTTAAAAAAAATTATACTTAATCAAACCAATAGGGACCCACCAAGATATAACCAAGGTTTAGGTAGGTCACTAAAACCTTACTTTTTCTGCTTTACATAAAATGCTCTAACATGCATTTTGAGTTTCAGGTGGTGGAACAAGAAGACTCGCTAGGTACAATTTTATAGTTTACAACATTGTCTTTTCTTAAGCTTTCCACACTGTGCTTACTTACCTGCATGTATGAACAAAACATAAACTTACATGCTAAAAAATGATGTCACCCTACATGAAAGCTAAAACTATCAGGATAGCCACAAAACCAAAACCTAAACCAAAGCCAAAACTAAAATCAATCAAGATAAAAATCACCTCAACAACATTGAAAATATAAAACAACTCAAAATATAATTACAAACATCACATAAAACAACAACTACAACTAAATTAAGATGTCTCTATTGGATGATCAGGAATACCTCAGAGGAGGTAACCTACGATTGCTAACGAGGCTTCCCACGGTCTAAATGAAAGTATGAAACTCATTAAGTTGAGTTTAGTAAATTCATTTGGACTAAGTGAATCCAATAGAAAATAATGGTGCGGGAACGAGGGAACTATGTGATTCTAACTACTGTCGCTCTAATCAACTTTAACATCCCTCATAAAATTTAAAGAACTACAACCATAGGGCCACCTAATTTAACATCATAATTGAACACCCTAGAAAACTTAAACTCATCATGGCAACGAGCTTGAAGCTAGCATGATGGGCAGCACGACCATCTTCAATAGCAAAACATGTCTTCCTCAACTAAACCAACTTCCTTCCTTAGAATCAAACAACCAAGCCATAGGATTTCAAGGTTGTCTGCTTATGCAACATAAATCCTCACCTCATTTTTAGGTCTTTTTACAACTCTACTGTACAATATAAGCCTTAACTCATCTTAGGATTCCGAGGTTGTCGTTCGTCACGACTTAAACCCTCACATCTTCTAGGCTATTTGTGTGATCATTTCACACAAATGTAAGCCCTAACAAATAAAATCGGTAGGATGAAAAAATTAAGTAAATTTCTCCTCTAAGCTGAAGCCAAAAAATAGCATAGATTGGGAAGTCACCAAGGTTCTCCTCTGGATCTATGACATTCCCTAGTTCTTCCTCTTTTGAATTCCAAAATAAAATGCTCTAACTTTGAACCAATCCCATTTTACACCTCTTCGTTCGACATCGTTGAAAAGTCCAATCCTTTTAAATCCTTGAAGATAACATTTCTTGATTTTTATCGAGAGACTTCTTCGATGACTTCGGCCATTTAGGATGTAATTAACTATAGAGGCTTGCTGTAATTAGAGGCTCGTGTGAACCCCGCTTAATATAAACCCTATTTAATTCTTCATATTAAATAATGGAAACTATCGGACCTCATCCTAAACGGATTTCATACATTTCATAATTTTTTTGATCGAGCCTCATCCAAACGCACTTCATATTAAATAAGGGAAACTATCGGACCTCATCTTAAACAGGCTTCATATGGTTTTGCAGACCAAGCGGACTTCTTACATTTCTTAATTTTTTTGATCGAGCCTCATCCTCATGTCTTGTGTTTATCCTTTGGGATAGATATAAGATTTGAGGTACAACGCTCTTTCATATAAACTATGAAAAATATGGTTTGATTTCATATTTTTCTTAATTATATATATATATATATATATATATATANCCAGCACCACACATTAAAAAAGTATTTATAAAAAAGTAAGTACAATAAGCTAAGCAAGCAACCATTTTTAGTGAATTTACAAATTGATTAAGCATGCAAAGCAATGATCCTCTCTCACTCAAGTAACATCATGTTCCATATGAATGAAGAGGCGACTACCAAATTAAAAAAAGTCACCTCTGCTTATCCAACAAAATGATTTAAACTGTAAGAATTGAATAACTGTAGATATGAATGAGAATTAGTCAACCTTTAATTGAACCAATGCAGCCCACTTGGCCTGATGATTGGGTACTTTGTCTCCAACCACAAAGCTTATTTTCAAGGTATAGCATATTAGGATGTGGTGGTGAGGTAAAAAAAAGAAACAGAAAACCCCAATCGTACCAATGCTATCTTGATAACAACGTGAATCAAAATAACCAACACAACATTCAATATATGCATTAAAAACAAATACAAGCTAGCTCACTTAACGCGCCTATATTATGAGATACTCCCTAATCAAGCACATGCTCATGCACTTGCTCACTAATAATTCTATACATTCTTAAACAAGCTCAATTTAAAAAAAGCACAGCCTGAGCCCTCACTCACACATCTCAATGAGACGATCTGATACTGAGTTTTATTTCAGTTAACTAAATTTGATTTTAAGCTAGCTTGATTTAAGTCTGACTAGTAATTCTATTTGATTTAAGGTGAGCTCAAATTAATCCATGCTCGGAAAGCTCCACTTACTTTATTTTAATTTAATATGATGCCCAAGCCAAGCATAGGTCCTGGCTCATCACTCAACCTGCAATCAACCAGATCCAAAAAAATATCCATTTTCCAAACAATCAAGGCCAGGTCAATTTCCCAATCCACTCCAAACAACATTTTCAAGCATGATGTTATTAAATGTCTGGTGACAATTTTTGTTATATGATTTCAAACTAGCTCAAACCAAACTAGTTATTTCAAAA
>JXCR01134904.1:64574-96108 GCA_002079205.1 Phalaenopsis hybrid cultivar
TGTGTGTGTGTGTGTGTGTGTGTGTTTGTTTGTGTGTGTGTGTGTGTGTGTGTGTTTGTGTGTGTGTTTGTGTGTTTGTGTGTGTGTGTGTGTGTGTGTGAATTAAAATGTTCTTCTGAAGCGGGTGACGAGATTTTAATTCTGGTGATTGACAACTTCTTACGAGCAACTCATCAACCAAAAATACTGCCGACAAAGTGGAGATAATAAAAGAGCTAAATTCTAAATTTGAAAGACTTATAATATTTTTGAATTAGATAGGAACTTATATTTTCATCTTTCTTACGAGTAAAAAATTCTAAACTTTAAGTTAGTGTCATTTACTGAATATTTTTTCTAAATTAGACTATTATATTTCTAAATCTAAATTTTAGTAATTCTAAAGAAACTCATATACATATCATACATATTTAGTTTTTAATGATTGAAGTGTCACTTGAGGACAACTAACATTTTATGTTTGGGGGATTTTGATACGCTTAAAATATATTTTATTTTTAGACACATTATTATACATATTTTTGAGATATTGTACTTTAATATAAGATATTTTTGTGTTTTTCTTTCAGGTAGAAGTAGAAAGGTGAAAAATGCTTAAAGGAGTGAAAAAGGATTAAATTTGGAGCAAAGAGGTGAAAAATGTGCAAAAGTGTTTTGGTGCCTAAGCGTCGGGTAAACAGAGAAGGCCACGCTTAAGCGCCGGAGGCCCTGCGCTTATGTTCTTGGACGAGTAAATTCAATTTTTGTGAAATTTGAAGAAGTTTTTGAGGCACCTATTGACTTTATAGGTGGTTACAACAACCATAGATGAAAATTATTGCGAAAGGATGCATCTCTTGGGGAAATGCATTGAATCAAGACACATTTTAAAGAGATACCAAGGCACCTTTTGGAGAATTATAAAAGAAAGAAGATTGGGACTTTGAAAGAGGACCTGAAAGTACTAGAAAATTTTTAAAAGTTAAAAAATTGGGGAATTAGTTGAAGAGATTTTTAGGCACCACATATTTATCCTTTTTTTTATTTCTAGTTTTATATTGAGAGTGTTGTAAAAGAGAAGAGATTCAAATGAACTTCAAGAGTTTGGTGGAGGAGTTGAGATAAGTTTTTATCTTTTTTTAGACTACTTTTGATTTTAATTGAGACTTATTGTTGGTTTGACAATGATTTCTACTATTTAACTAAAGTGTGGTTTTTTTTCTCCATGGATTCTAAGTAGTTTTCTTTATATTTTTTCTTAAAATGATAAGTAATTAAGTGTTGGATGGAAGTTGTGGATAGTATTGATCTTTAATGTTGGAAGAAGNTTATTCTTCTTTACCTTTTTCCCTATGTATATATGGCTTTATGATACTAGACTTATAGAATGTTGTTTATTTGTTGATGCAAGTAACTTGATAGTTACATTGACTATTTGTTGATTCATATTTTAGTCATATTAATTCTAGTTGTGTTACTATTTAATTATGAGCATGTTGTAGCCATGCTACTCATTTTCCAAGTCTGTTTTCTGTGCCCAAAATTTTGGTGTTTGTATGCTAGTGGAGCCTCTCTATTGGGTTATCTTGTTACTCCTTTGGTGTTTTGTACCTCCCACTCAATTTTTGGTTCAATTCCTCATTTCATGGGTGTGTTGGCATGATGGTGGAAGTGGTTTACGACTAGCTCTATTTTAGGTATTAGATGGATCCATTACTTCCCATGTTCTCAAAATTCCCTGCCACAGGTTGGTTTTTTGGCATTCTGAATAATACGTTGATTTAAGCCTATTAAGTTNATATTATTTTTTTTGGATTAGGGTTTCTCCAATTATGGTGCATGGCATGATGATTATGTTTTGATGGATCCCTTACTTCCCATGTTCTCAAAATTCCCTGCCACAGGTTGGTTTTTTGGCATTCTGAATAAAACGTTGATTTAAGCATATTAAGTTGAATTCCTCAAGGTCATATCTCGACCACTTGGATAGTGGTGTTTTTATTTTCTTGCTTAGGTTTACTACAAATGTATTTGAGCAAATTGGTGTAGCTCAGCCACTTNTTCAAGTTCATATCTCGACCACTTGGATGGTGGTGTTTTTATTTCCTTGCTTAGGTTTACTACAAATGTATTTGAGCAAATTGGTGTAGCTCAGCCACTTTTACATTATTCACTTTTTTAAAAAGATTTAGTTCGGATGGTGCCCTTACTTTTTCCTTGAAAACAAAGACACCATACTCAACACTCGTCATCAGCACCTTAAGGGGGTGTTTGGTAGCATACTTTTAACAGGATTTAGGATGTAACCTAAATCAAGCCAAGCACCAAAAAAAAAAACCTAAATCCAATGCTCTGTCAAATTGAATTTCTTCCTGTTTGTCTTTTTCTACAGCCGTTCTATCTCTTTTGAGATGTAAGTATGGATTTAATCAATCAGAAAGAGAGACAGATTCAATGGATTTATNAATCAAACCAAACACCAAAAAAAAAAAACCTATATCCAACGCTCTGTCAAATTGAACTTTTCCTGTTTGTCTTTTTCTACAACCGTTCTATCTCTTTTGAGATGTAAGTATGGATTTAATCAATCAGAAAGAGAGACAGATTCAATGGGTTTATGGTGTCGTTGCTTGAGACCTTCATTCTCATCACAGCTCGCTGAATTTACTAAATTTAATAAATCCTGTTAAAACTTAGAATAATGTGGTGGAATACACACATTTTCATTGATATCAACGGGGTTATAAATAACCCTTNATTTATGGTGTCATTGCTTGAGACCTTCATTCTCATCACAGCTCGCCGGATTTACTAGATTTAATATATCCTATTTAATGTAAATCCAGTGGTGCAGCCAAACTCTGGCTGAGCATGGAAACATAAGCATGGCCAAAGCCCCAAACCAGAAAACTTCATCTCAAGACCAGTATTACCCAATTCAACATGACAGCAATGTAACACTAACTTCTCTAATTAAGTACTAAAACAGAGATGTTCAAATTTCTTGCCTAATAAATGAATGACATGCAATCAAAAGCCCTGTCTAACATTGAAAAAAAAAAAAAAAGGGAAAATGACAGAATACAATTCAAAAATGAATATGATTTGTTACGTAAATTACATTCATCCCAGAAGCTCGATCTGAGGATTCACATTGTTAAAATACTAGCTTTCTCTAATAATACATGCACCAAACCACATCGCTATCCATCAAAGCAGATCACCTCAACATCCATCAAACATAATCAGCGCAGATCTGTCAAAGAAAAATCCATGGCCTCGTACCCTCAAAGTCTGTCTGCAACCGAAAATCTCCATGTAAGCAACATCAACAAAATCGACATCTATTCTAAACAATGCTAATAAAAACGAACCCAAGAAAACAAAAACGTGGAGCACCGGAAAACCAGAGAACATTTCCTTAACATGAAGGAAATCCGTAAGAACAAGAACTCAAGACTTTATTGAGGATCTACATAAAAGAGAATGTAAACTGGAAAACGAGTCTCCCCCCTCACGCGAACTTCGGTACTAAAACCCTAGTTCTTCATTCTTCTAAATGTTACGTGTAAGAAGAGATAAAATGGCTAGAAATGAACCTGCGAAAAATTTCAGTTGTTTTTCCTTCCATCAAACTTCTTTCCATAAATGAACATTCTTTTCACTTTTGTCGGCAAGCGTGAATATCAGATTATTTATATTAAATATTTCCAAAAATGGTAAGTATTTTTACTTCAATCAAAGGAATTGGACATCTCTTCTACCATCACAAAAAAGCTTGTCTTATATATGATCTAGAAATTTAGGATGAAATGTCATAAGCTATTTATATTTTTATTATAAGATATTTNCTCACGCGAACTTCGGTACTAAAACCCTAGTTCTTCATACTTCTAAATGTTACGTGTAAGAAGAGATAAAATGGCTAGAAATGAACCTGCGTAAAATTTCAGTTGTTTTTCCTTCCGTCAAACTTCTTTCTATAAAAGAACATTCTTTTCACTTTTGTCGGCAAGTGTGAATGATTATCTATATTAAATATTTCCAAAAATGGTAAGTATTTTTATTTCAATCAAAGGAATTGGACATCTCTTCTACCATCACAAAAAAGTTTTGTCTTATATATGATCTAGAAATTTAGGATGAAATGTCATAAGCTATTTATATTTTTATTATAAGATATTTTTAGGATATATTAATTTTCATTAAATTCAAATCAATTTCGAATAATTCTTTTAGACTCAAAGATTAAATTAATCAAACATAATTATGATTCATTCATTTGTTTATATTCATGAAAAAATTCATTTGCTATTTTAGATATATTATTTAGAAAATTTTAATTAACTTGAATTTATTTAATTGTACATTTAATAATAACATGTCATAATTAAATATCAATATGCATAGTAGTATAATGCAATTTTTTTATTTATTTATATAAATTAATTTCTTAGTATTTATTTATATTTTTGTAAGTATAATAAAGCTAATTTATTATCTTATTTAATTGAGAAACTTGAATAGTAATTCTTGTTTATTATCTTATTTTAATATTCTTATTTTGTTACTCGCAATGGGACCCAATACTTATCCTACAATGTTCTCCGAGACTGGGGTAGAAAGATTGTAGTCTTTTAAACTTGAAGAATAAAGGAATCAAACATAATCATGATTCATTTATTTATTTATTTTTATGAACAAATTCATTTGCTATTTAAGATATATTATTTAGAAAATTTTAATTAACTTGAATTTATTTAATTATACATTTAATAGCAACATTTCATAATTAAATATCAATATGCATAGTAATATGATGCAATTTTTTCTTATTTATTTATATAAATTAGTTTCTAAGTATTTTATTATATTTTTGTAAGTACTATATNATTTATTTATATAAATTAATTTCTTAGTATTTATTTATAGTTTTGTAAGTATAATAAAACTAATTTATTATCTTATTTAATTGAGAAACTTGAATACTAATTCTTGTTTATCATCTTATTTTAATATTCTTATTTTGTTACTCGCATTGGGACCCAATACATATCCTATAATGTTCTCTGGGATTGGGGTAGAAAGATTGTAGTCTTTTAAACTCAAAGAATAAATGAATCAAACATAATCATGATTCATTCATTTATTTATTTTTATGAACAAATTCATTTGCTATTTAAGATATATTATTTAGAAAATTTTAATTAACTTGAATTTATTTAATTATACATTTAATAGTAACATTTCATAATTAAATATCAATATGCATAGTAATATAATGCAATTTTTTCTTATTTATTTATATAAATTAGTTTCTNGTCATAATTAAATATCAATATGCAAAGTAATGTAATGTAATTTTTTTCTTATTTATTTATATAAATTAGTTTCTAAGTATTTTATTATATTTTTGTAAGTACAATAAAACTTACTTGCAACTTATTATCTTATTTAATTGAAAAACTTGAATACTAATTCTTATTTATTATCTTATTTTATTAAAGTACTACATATTTTTCATAAGGACACATTTTTATACTTATTTTTGAGATATTGTGTTTTAATGGAAGGTATTTGTGTGTTTTTCTTTCAGGTACAAGTAAAAAGGTGAAAATTGCTAAAGAAGTGAAAAAGGATCAAATTTAGAGCAAATATGAAAAAATGGTGCAAAAGTGTTTTGGCGCCCGAGTGTCAGATCGGTTCTTAAGCGCCAATGAAATAGAGAATGTCGCGCCCAAGCTTTAGAGGCCCCGTACTTAAGTGACAGAGGCAGTTATTTGATAGGTTAATTCATTTTGTCGAATTTTGAAGGGACATTTGAGGCACCTATTGGCTAAATAGGGTGGTTATGACCACTAGAAACAAAAATATGGTTAAAAAACTTATGAAAGGAGGCATCCATTGAAAAATACATCGAATCAGGACACATTTTGAAGAGATACCAATGTATCTCTTGGAAGATTATAAAAGAAGAAAGTTGAGTGAAAAAGGGGGGAGTCATGAGAAGTTCTTGAAATAGTTCGTGGAGAAACTTTTGGAGAGATTTTTCAGGCACCACAAATTTAATTTATCCTTTTTGTTTTTAGTTTTTTTGTGAGAGTTAAGAGTGTTGTAAGAGAGAAGAGATTCAAAGGAACTTCAAGAGTTTGGTGAAGGAATTGAGATAAGTTTTTATCTTTATTTTTAAACTACTTTTGGTTTTAATCAAGGCTTCTTGTTGTTTTGACAATGATTTCTACTTTTAAACTAAAGTGTGGTTTTATTTTCTCCATGGATTATCTTTCTCCTTAAAATGATAAGCAACTAAAGTGTTGGATGGAATTTGTGGAGAATATTAATCTTTAATGTTGGAAGAAGTTGTGATGATTTAATTCAATGTATTCCATTGACTTCTTGATCTGGCCCATCTAGATCTTAAAATTTGTTGTGAGAATATGTCAGAATCAGGATGGTATTGCCTTAGTCAACAATTGGAAAGAATCACATGAAGTTGTATGAATGAGAATGTAATTCATATGATTTAGTGCAAATAAATAGGGAAATAATCTTTGAAGGGTGTAGAGTTAGAGGACTTTAGAGTGACAGGCTAAAGCCCCCAACTTGGTTTATTTTTTTAGGTTCTGATACGAGATGTTAGCCCCCAGGTGTAGGGAATCAAGGAAACTCTAAAGTGAGAGCTGGTATCTTTCCTGTCTAGCTAGTCTTCAGAACTATTCATACTTTAAATTAGCAAATGTTCTTTATAACATCTCTAGTAAGGGTAAAGAATAATTTCGCTCCTATTTGGCACAACACAATTTGAATGCTTCCACAATAAAATTCCTATACTTATTACTAATTCATGATAATGAGAAAGATATTTCATATTCAGTGCTTTTCTTTTACATAAACTCATGTTATATTTAGAAGTTGTTTACATTTTGTCAAAATATCAAAAATACAAAAAAGAATTAAATTTTAATTACTGTAAAAATATCTATAGTTTAAGAAATTGTTTTCTTGAAATAGAGATTTTGTTATTTAGAAGTGCATATTGTGAACACTCCTAGTGGATTCGATATTCAGGGCTTAATCAAAAAGTCTTATATTACTTGATAACGATACTTATACTTGCGTAATATCCCAATATATATTAAGTTAAAAAAGTTAAATTCTTATTTTCTCCAAGAACAGGTTTTTGGTACTGTTTTAAAGTAAGGAAAGATAAGTGAAAAATATAACCAAATACATTGTTTTACTATTGCATATAGATAGTCGAGATATCAATGACAACACGTGGAACTTTCTTCAGAAACAACTCAACTTCATCAAATCCATACCCAAACTTGATCATGGATCCCTGGTTAAGTGTAGCCTCGTTGTAGGATGAGTTGTTTACAAAGCTGAACAACAACTTCAGAGTCGATATTGTCACTATCAATTGAAGATTGAAATGTCAGAAAAGACCTAATCCTTTGTTGAAAGTGGTAAGGAATGTATGTTTATAAGACAAAATTTATAATTAAAGTGAATTAAAGTATATTTCGAATTGTAATCAGTGTATAAAAATGAACTGGAAAAATACGTGCGAAGAATTGAGTTTAATTTGGCTAAAAGTAGCTTAACCCTAAAGTGATGAGATGTAATGTAACATTTGGACCCGATCCGAAATTGAAGATATGAAATATAGTTTTGGTGAATATGATTCACCACCACACTTATCGAAGGTCTGACCCCACAAAAGAAAATGAAAACCCAAAGGATTTCTGAACTTTTTGTTTATGATGTTCGAACAAAAAGTTCTGGAATCCATAAGAGTTAGTTGTACTCATCCAAGGAAGAAATAGACTAAGTAATCTAACAGAAAAGAAAGGTAATCTGGTCCGAGAGGGAAACAGACACATTACTGATATATGAAAACAATTATTCCTTATTAATACGGAGAGAGGAATTAGTCCCCAGCGGAGTCGCCAAAATTTGTCGATCGTCATACGGTTGGGTGCGGTTTAATTTAGTGTAATATAGTATTTAGAAATTAGGTATTTTAATTTGAAGAAAATGTGGTCACNTGAGGGAATTTTATGGATGTGTTCGTCACACTATAGACTCGTCAAGTGCAACCCAACCACTTCTCTACCCCAATTCTCCTTACGGGAGTTCATATTTTGAGCTCAAATCCTTGCCGGAGACAGGACATTCTCCACCACATTTCCATAGTGCTCCAAATTCAAATTAAACTCTCCCACACCATCACCATTGTGACATTAGATGAAGCCCCATCAAATCCCCCTCATACAGAGCCTCTATACTAGACTATGATCAACACTCAAATTCAGCCTTGATTGAATTTGGGTCTAGACCTTTAACCACGACCAGAGACTCAATACCTAGCCTCCTTGGACATCCACAAACTTGCTGAGCACCTCTAATTAAAGCTTCCCTTCTCAAAATAAAGGTATTGAACTTCCTCTCTTCCCGAGCCTTTTTTGATTCTCTATTTAATTAAAATTAATTTAATAGCATGTTTACTGTATGGATGTGTTCGTCACACTTAGACGAGTCTATAAGATCAAACCCTAGGTTATTTGGTTAAAAAATGGGAGAGATCGTAAGGTTTTAGGGTTTACGGTCACGGGTTCACTATATTTGGGGACAATGACGCGAAATCGTTGGATCACACGTTTATTAAATGGAGGGCTTTGATTGAGTCAGATGTGAGTGTGGTTCATAAATCTCAGGGTGAGTCAGTCGCTACTTGGATGGCGACAACCAACTAAAGCGCGTCGTGCATATTTTCAGAGCCGTCGTAGGTTGACGTGGTGCTCGTGTTTAAGTTGAAAAATAGGGATTTAAATAATTCATAAAATGCTCCCTAACTTTAAATATTCATATCTTGGTGTAGAAAAATTACAAAATAAAAATAAAAATACCCTAGTGCTCAGTGAATAGAGGAGAACAACATGGAAATGGTTTGAAGTTTATTTGATACATATTTTATTTTTTATTATTTAAATACTGTTTTGAGTCTTTTAATTCTCTATGCATGTAGACATTTTATCATGACTTGCTATTTTGGCATGTTGTTGCTCCTGTCATGGGGAACATTCTCTGATTTTTCCAAAGTCAGAGAAGATCTCTAGACAGAGATCCATATTTTTTATATTTATGTCTATTATTTGCATAATCTAATCATAATAATTTGCATATTGCTTAGAAAAATTCAATAAAATTTTGGAAGGTTTTTTCTGACCAGAGAACTCTTTGAAAATTTTTCATGAGCTTAGTCATTAAAAACACACTTAACTCTCAAAAAATCCTAAAACAAAAAAAAATTAATTTGGGAAATGTAAACATCTGAATGACTTGGTTTGTAATCTCAACTGTAATTTGAAGTTCAGAGAACTCATAAAAACTTCAAAATATTTGGAGTTCATTTGATAACTCAAATTGATTTTTTTAAGTTAAATACCATTTTGACAAAAAAATGATTTTTAATAATTAAAATGCAACTCAAAAAATTATAAAAAAATTTTTTTGGAGTTCTTTGTAATCAGAGGAATTTTCAAAAAATAAAATTGTAAATAAAATAAAACTTCATTTTTAAGCCTATTTTGAATATTTAAGTAACTATAAATTAATAAAATTCATTGAAATGTTTTAAATTGTTTCCTAAGTATTTAGGAGCAATTGGAATATTTTTTCCCAATTTTCCAAGTGAAGATATTGAATTTAAAGTTTAAAAATAATTTTTAAAAGGCTAAAAAATGGATTTTCCTTTGAATTTAATTAACACTCCAGAACTTAATTAACACAAAAAATCATGAAATTTGGTTCAAGTGGTTCTTTGGTCTAGGTCTACCTCTAGTAAAAATTTCAAGGGATTCAGCTTTGCCTTGGTCAAGTTATGGAATTTTCTTTGAAAAATCCTATCTTTTCATAATAATAAATATGTAAATTAAATTAAAATTTGAAAAAACACATTTTCTCCTCTAATATCTTAATTTTCCCATGAGTGAGGTGGAAAAAAAACTCCAATGTCATTTGAATTAAATTTGATAAATTATGAAGTGATACAGCCTTAGGGGCAAAAGTGTAATTTTTGAAGTTTAGCCTTAATTAACATTTAGGCTTAACTCAAGGAAGGGAAATGGGCAACCTTTGATTTTAATTAACATATTTGGATGATTAAAACATAAGAGATTAATTGGTAGAAACCAATCTCACTTTTCCCTAGCTGAAGGATAGATGTGTAAATTCCTTAAATAATTAAAATTTGGAAGTCTATCAAATTAAATGATCCTAGACTTAGGGGTATGGTGTTGGGTGTTAATAGCTCAATAATTTATTACCCCAATTTTGGATGTTAAAATAACATTCAAAAGTATTGATGATGAATTATTGTCACTTAGAAATCTCCTTTAAAATGATTAAGACATTCAATAGGACCTTAAGGGCTTAGTAGTGACTTAAGCTAAATCAAATTTGGTTAAATGAGGATTAGAAAAGGGAATGTAAATAAAAAGTTGAACACATTTGAAACACTACAAGCCCAAGCTAAAACTAAAATTTACTAAATGTCTTAATAAAACTAACTTGCCCATTTTAAGGGTCTTCACCCACATAATTTTCAAATTGAGTGATAAATGATAATTACCCTACTCTTAGGGATAATTGAAACATCAATGTTCATTGAGAATTGGAGATATTTACAGGATGAATTATTAAGCAATGTAATAAGTTTTAATGAGATCGAGGCTTTTCACCAGGAAGTGAGAGGGAAGCATGGACCTGCTTCTTTCTCCAGACCTGTTGAATACCTCGGAGGTCTACTAAACTTAATATGTTTTGCTTAACAAAAATCATCCTTAATCAAACTAATAGGGAACCACCAAGATATGATTCAGGATTTGGTAGATCACCAAAACCTTATTTTTCTCACTTCATATAAAATTCCCATACATGCTTTTTTGAGTTTCAGGTGCTGGAATGAGAAATCTCGTCAGGTACGCTTTTACAGTTTGCAGTACCGTCTTTTTTTTTCTATGCTTTCCACACCATACTTTCATGCTTATAAACTTGCATGCTAAACAACGATGTCACCCTGCATGAAAACCAAATCTAAAATCAATCAAGATAGAATTCACCGCTACAACATTCAAAATATAATATAACTCAAAATTTAATCACAAACATCACACAAAACAACAATTGCAACTAAATTAAGACGTCTCTTGATGATCAGGAGTCCCTTGAAGGAGGTAACCTATGGTTGCTAACGAGGCTTCCCACTGTCTAAATGAAAGTATGGAAATCATTAAGTTGAGTTTAGTAAATTCATTTGGACTAAGTGAATCAAATAGAAAATAGTGGTACCAGAACGAGCGAACCGTAGGATCCTAACCGGTGTCGCTCTAATCAAATTTAATATGCCCCATAATATTTAAAGAACTTTAACTATAGGGCCGCCTGATTTGACATCGTAACTTGACACCCTTGAAAACTTTAATATGCACAACGACGAGGAGCTTAGAGCTAGCATTGTGGGCAGCACGATCATCTTCAACAACAAAACATGTCTTCCTCAGCTAAACTAACTTCCTTATTAGAATTAAACAACAAGCCATAAAATTTTAAGGTTTTTTTCTTAGGCAACATAAATTCTTACCTCATCTTTAGGCCTTTGTATAGCACTGTTGTATGATATAAGCCATAACTCATCTTAGGATTTCAAGGTTGTCGTTCGTCAGGACCTAAATCCTCACATCTTCCAGGCTATTTGTGTGATTGTTTCACACAAATGTAAGCTCTAAATAAATAAAATTTGTAGGATGAAACACTTAAATATTTCTCCTTAAAATTGAAGCTAAACCATAGGATAGACTGGGAAGTCACCAAGGTTCTCCACTGGATCTATGACATCCCCCCAGTTCTTCTTCCTTTGGATTCTACAACAAAATGTTCCAAATTTGAGCCATTCCCATTTCATACCTCGGTGTTTGATTTTGTTGAATTGTCCTATCCTTTTGAACTCCTTAAAAATAATATTGTTTGATTCTTATCGAGAGTATTCTTAGGTGACTTCGGTTATCTAAGATGTAATTAACTATAGGGGCTTGCCCTTAAATGAAGCTTGTCCAAACCCATCTTAATATAAACCCTATTTAATCTTTTTTTATTAAATAGGGGAACTTGATGGCAAACAAAATGGTTTCGCAGACCAAGCGGACGTCATATATTTCTTAGTTTATTTGATCGAGCCTCACCCTCAAGTCTTATGTTTGTCTTTTTGGACAGATACAGGGTTTGAGGTATAGTGCTCTTTTATTTAAACTGTGAAAAGTATGGGGTTAGTTTGATCATATTTTTCTAAAACTTATGTATATACTTAAATTATAATTTCCTTCCAAAGAGGGCGATAAAATTTAGATTTTGGTGCCTGACAGCTTCTTATGGGCAACTCCTCAACCAAAAATAGTGTCAAAAATATATCATCAGTATGAGAATTTGGAGTGGTAGATGAAACTCTAATTCAATCACATGGTGTGCTATTAGGATTATTAGGTAACTATGTATTGCAAGAACAACTGGATTGGAGAAAAAACGATCATGGAATGTCCTCGTGCTCCTTCCTTCAACACATTTATGTGGGGTGACGAGAATGAAGTCAACAAGGGATGATTTGGAAGGATTCTAGTGTTTAAGTGTTATATGTTTGTGTATACTTTAGTAATGGATGTTTTGTGTGTGCTGCATAATCATGTAGTTGATTGTGTTGTTGTGTGTTCTTAATTTCTAGTGTTTTAAACTGTTTTAGTGTGTGTTGTATTTTCACTTGGTGGATATTAGTGAATATTTGTGCTGTGTAAAACTTGTGTTAGAAATGTGAATTAATCTCAAATTAAGAGTTATAATTGGAAGATAGAAGATGTTTAGGAGATCATAAATAAATGGTTTGATATTAAATTAATGTGAAATTTTGGTTTAAATACCTTTGTCTTGCCGTGTTACACTTACAATCCAAGAAAAGAAAAATTTTGGGGCTGGTACCTAGGCACCAGAACTGACCCCTACACGCCAGACCATCTACACAGCTGGGAGCCTAGGTGCCGAAACCCACGCCTAGCTGTCGGTTCAACTGAACTGGCCAACACTCAAAAATTTTGCTTAGTAAATTGAACCATAGCCATTTTTGACGCCCAAGCTCCTTCTTCTTCCTCTTGCTCACAAAAACCTGCCCTAGGGTACTTCTTAGAGCTCTAATTTTCAAGTTTCTTGGCTTGAAACCACCGGATTTCTTCTTCTCGAGGTTAGACCTAGATTTTGGCATTGTTATTTTGTGATTTCACCATGGATTTTTCATATATTATTTGGAGACCAAAATTTGTGAAAATAATTTATTAGGTGTTGAAAAATCCATGGATCTAAGCTTTGTTAGTTTTAAAAATCTTGTAGGAAGCCTTTTATCTTAATTTTAAAGTTTATTATAATATTTCTTTAAATTTTTAGGTGGCTCCTAAGACAAAATGGGGAAAGGGAAAGGAAACTTTCGACAATGCCAAATTTTTTGATATAAAAGCATAGATTCGTTACAACAAACTTACATCATCGAGTACTAAGCAAAGCTTTTACAGACCCGGTGGACCTATTCAAAATGTTATTGTGGCTCAGTAATGGGAAAGCTTCTACTATTTTATTTTTATTTTTGTCATCGTTGTTGTACTATAATTTTATGCAAACTTACCTGAAGCAGATGATGACGAGGTCTTTGTCCGGTGAAAAAGGAGTAGAGTTCACTGTAGAGCAGATCAATATGGTATATGGTCTACCACTTGATATTGACTATTTCTCTTCAGTGTACAATCCATGTGAAGACAAGTTAGATTAGATTGTTGCATATTTGACTGATGAACATGGAGCCTGAAAGATTCCAAATGATCGTAAGGTAAATTATTTTTCTTCTTCCAAGCACAATGACACCTCAATTGCCTGACATTATTTTGTTTCTGCATTCCTCCTTCCTTCAAATCATTTAAGTGAGGTAACAAGAGAAAGAGCCATATTAAACAACTACATTCAAGAGATAAAACTTATAGATGTTGGCTCTTTTATTTATGAGACTATTAGTTCTTCTGCTAGAGCTAGTACAACATTAGGTCTTAAATTTCCATTATTGATATTTACTATTTGTGAAGACTTTATAGTAAAGTTTGAGCATTGGGGGGAGCAGTTGAAGCCACATAAACCCTTTGGGAAGGTCAATGTAGATGTATATGGATGACCTAGAGATAGAGCTCATGATGCCCCTTCTACTAATACTTCTAGGCCTTTTACTTCTAAACCTTTTACTTCCACTGCAATTGAGCAGCCATCTGGTTTTTGGGATGTGTTGAGTGAGAAATATTTAGAGCACCAAAATTAAATGTTTTTAATGCAGTTTCATATGAAAGATATGGAAAATAAATTTGATCACATGACAGATTATGTTCGGAGAAAAAGTGATTATGATGTTGATTATGACGAGACATTAGTTAAATTCTAGAAGGGAGACCAGTCAATTGAGTTTCCTACTTTCCCTCAATTTACAACTTATGCATGCTTGAAATCTATGGAGGAAGATATATCATTTGATTTAGATGATGATGATGATGTTGAAGGAGATGACTAGGCTTTCTAACTTTTTTGTCGTAGATCTGTTTATTATTTCTTATGTTTGAATTTCTGATGTATGATTATGTAGTATTTCTTTGTGTAATTCCATTTTATCAATGCTATTTTTGCTACTCTTTTATTTAGTATTGGATATATTTTAGAGTAGAGTTTATACTTGAAATATTTTCTTGATATACCTGTTTTAATTTAAATTGTTGACTACTCAGCACATATTTTTATTGTACCTATACTGTTCTCTTGCATAGAAATTTTAAAATTTTCTCTTTTTTCATGCTTATTATAAACTAAACTATTTTAAACTAATTTAAAATTTAAGTTTGGGGGAAGGGAGAAATTTTTTTAAGAAAAACTAAACCTTATTTCTTCTAAGTAAAATATATTTTCAAAAACAATTTTAATATGACCTGTGGTATGTTGAGATAGCTTGAGATAACTATATTTTTAAGTTTATAAATAATATAGTAAACNCAAATTTTTAGGTGGTTCCTAAGACAAAATGGGGAAAGGGAAAGGAAACTTTCGACAATGCCAAAGTTTTTGATATAAAAGCATAGATTCGTTACAACAAACTTGCATCATCGAGAAAGTTTATTACTAAGCAAAGCTTTTACAAACCCGGTGGACCTATTGAAAATGTTATTGTGGCTTAGTAATGGGAAAGCTTCTACTATTTTATTTTTATTTTTGTCATTGTTGTTGTACTATAGTTTTATTATGCAAACTTACCTGAAGCAGATGATGACGAGGTCTTTATTCGGTGAAAAACGAGTAGAGTTCACTGTAGAGTAGATCAATATGGTATATGGTCTACCACCTTATATTGACTATTTCTCTTCAGTGTACACTCCATGTGAACACAAGTTAGATTAGATTGTTGCATATTTGACTGATGAACATGGAGCCTGAAAGATTCCAAATGATCGTAAGGTAAATTATTTTTCTTCTTCCAAGCACAATGACACCTCAATTGCCTGACATTATTTTGTTTTTGCGTGCCTCCTTCCTTCAAATCATTTAAGTGAGGTAACAAGAGAAAGAGCCATATCAAACAACTACATTCAAGAGATAAAACATATAGATGTTGGCTCTCTTATTTATGAGACTATTAGTTCTTCTGCTAGAGCTTGTACTACATTATGTCTTAAATTTCTATTTTTAATATTTACTATTTACAAAGACTTTATAGTAAAGTTTGAGCATTGGGAGGAGCAGTTGAAGCCACTTAAACCCATTGGGAAGGTCAATGTAGATGTATATGGATGACCTAGAGATAGTGCTCATGATGCACCTTCTACTAATACTTCTATGCCTTTTACTTCTAACCCTTTTACTTCCACTGCAATTGAGCAGCCATCTGGTTTTTGGGATGTGTTGAGTGAGAGATATTTTGAACACCAAAATTATATGTTTTTAATGCAGTTTCATATGAAAGATATGGAAAATAAATTTGATCACATGATAGATTATGTTCGGAGAAAAAGTGATTATGATGTTGATTATGAAGAGACATTAGTTAAATTCTTGAAGGGAGACCAGCCAGTTGAGTTTCCTACTTTCCCTTGATTTACTCCTTATGCATGTTCGAAATCTATGGATGAAGATATATCATTTGATTTAGATGATGATGATGATGTTGAAGGAGATGACTAGGCTTTCTTACTTTTTTATCGTAGATCTGTTTATTATTTCCTATGTTTGAATTTTTGATGTATGATTATGTAGGATTTCTTTGTGTAATTCCATTTTATCAATGCTACTTTTTCTACTCTTTTATTTAGTATTGGATATATTTTAGAGTAGAGTTTATACTTGAAATATTTTCTTGATATACCTATTTTAATTTAAATTGTCGACTACTCATCACTTATTTTTATTGTACCTATACTGTTCTCTTGCATAGAAATTTTAAAATTTTCTCTTTTTTCATGCTTATTATAAACTAAAATATTTTAAACCAATTTAAAATTTAAGGTTGGGGGAAGGGAGAAATTTTTTTTAAGAAAAACTAAACCTTATTTCTTCTAAGTAAAATATATTTTCAAAAACAATTTTAATATGACCTGTGGTATGTTGAGATAGCTTGAGATAACTATATTTTTAAGTTTATAAATAATATAGTAAACTTAAGTAAAAGTTTTTAATAATAAAGATTAATTCTGGATTTCAGATATTTAATATGAGAGTAAAAAATTATGTTTTTNATATGAGAGTAAAAAATTTTGTTTTTACTATTTAAAATAGAGAAAATTGTATTTTTCAAAATGTTAAAGATCTTGGATCTTTATTTGAAAAGAAAGAATTGAGACTTTATAAAAAAATCTTTTCTAAGTCTAATACACATTTATCAAGTAAGGAAATGTGGAAGTTTCTAACTTTAAGAAAAGGATGGTGGAGTTCAAAATCAGTAAAGGCTATCCAGATATAACAATCCTCACATGACANCAGATATTTAATATGAGAGTAAAAAATTATGTTTTTACTATTTAAAATATAGAAAATTGTATTTTTCAAAATGTTAAAGATGTTGGATCTTTATTTGAAAAGAAAGAATTGAGACTTTATAAAAAAATCTTTTCGAAGTCTAATACACATTTATCAAGTAAGGAAATGTGGAAGTTTTTAACTTTAAGAAAAGGATGGTGGAGTTCAAAATCAGTAAAGGCTATCCAGATATAACAATCCTCACATGACATGAAAAGAAAAAGAAAAGATTGAAAATGATTCTGAAAGAAAAAAGAAAAAAAGAATAAAAAAAATCAAAAAGGAAAATATGTGTGAGGAGAAGCTTGAGGAGATGCTTAATAAAAAATTAGCTTAACTTAAATCATCTTAAGGAAAGGGACTTAAGTATTTTTTTAGCTTATTTATAAAGTATTAGCATCCTTGTAAAGTTCCCATGAAATTCTTTTTTCTTGTAATTCTTCTAAGTACCTTTAATATAACAAACTATAATTATTCTTGAAATAAACAGAAAATCAAAATTCTTAGACTTGATTACTAAATATTTTTAAATTCTAGTTTTAACCTATGTTATTAAAAATATTTTCTAATGTTTTAATAATACATTTATAAAATGAAATCTATAGAAATCATCATATAAAAGTAACTTCCATAATTTATAGTTTTTATATATAGTAAGAAAGGTTACTTGAGGACAACTAACATTTAAGTTTGGGGGAATTGATCCACCTTAAGATTACTTATTTCATGCACATTTTATAATCAATTTTATAGGATATTAATGCTTTAATGAAATATAGTTTTATATTTTTGGTTATCGGTGCAAAAAAAAGTTTAATAGTAAGAAGAAGAAAAAATACATCAAAATGGAGCAAAATGGGCTAAACTAAAGAAAATTAACAAACCGACCAAACTGGGGCCTAGGCGCGAGATGCAGAACTTGGCTAACGCCTACATGTGACGGTTTTACGCCTAAGAGCGTGGTTATTTTTTAGAAGACTCATTGAATGATACTAAATTTTGAAGAGATGTCTGAAGCAACTGTTAGTCATTTGCGAAGCTCTGTCGATAAAGATAAATTCCAAGTCATAAGGGGGGGTCAGATATATAGAGTCACATAAAGTGTGAGTAGTGTTCTTTGCGAGTCTTTGTGATTTCTTGAGTTTTTGAGTCCTGTAACTGCTGTTGAAGTCAGAGAAGTTAGAGAACTTCAAAGGAGTGCTTTGGGAATCATTCAAGATAGGTATTTGTATCTTTGCCTTTAAGTATTGTACTTTGGATTTGAGTTTTATAAATAAGATTTGTTTTGTTATCCCCATGTATTCTAAGTAGTTTTATCTCTTTCTCATTGCAATATGTAGTAGTAAAGTAAGTGATTTTGATTTTGTTTAGAACTTCTTTTATTCCTAAAAATTGTGATGATACTTTTACTGGATTTTTGATTACTTTACAAATTGGTTACTTGTATTGTTAAAATTTGTTAAGAAAACCTATAGACCCAAGAGGGCTAAGATTTCTTAACAAGTAAGTATCAAATTTCACCTTAAAAAGGGTAGGTTCGATCATCCAAAGGGGAGTACAGATAGATAGGGAGATAAGATTTGATGAGCATAGAATTGATGTTTCTATAGTGACAAGTTTGGTTCTTTTATCAATTTGGTCTAGAGATTGGAACTAAGGGTTACTAGTAGGTCTTATACTGAGGGAACAGTGGGTAATTTAGGTGTGAGAGACTAGAACCTACATAGCACTACTATACGTGTTGACACCAACTTTCGATTAGTCAAGGTTCTTTACATAATTAAAAGAAGTAACGAATAGGTATGCTCTTATTTATCAAAATGCCACATTTAAGCTTCTAAACCTTTGAAATAGTATATTAATTATGAATTATTTACAAAGAGAAAGTTTCTTTTTATATTTTTTCTAAAATATTTAAGTTTAGTTTTATTTGCATTTTGTAGAGATTAGTAAACTTAATTTTTATCTTTAGATAGTTGCTGTAGTCTTAAGTAATGCTCTCTTAAATTTAAAATTCTTGGATTTCACTTCTTTTCATTACATTTACGTTTTCCCTGTGGGATCATTACTGGGGTTTTTATAGAAAATCTTTAATGCTGTAAATGATATGTATACTTGTGTAGTACCCCAAGTGAGAAAACTATTTGTTTTACTTTTATCATATTATATTTGCTCTCACTAGCCGCTAAATATAATTTGAGTCAAGTTTTTGACATATTAAGGAATATAAATATCTATATAATTGTGAGTTTGGTTAGTGACCCGGGGGAGCATTATAAATTTTGACTTGGATTTTGACCAAGTGAATGTAAATTACGAAGGCCCAATGATAAACATAGTCAATCGCCGAGAAATAGAAGGGCTACAGTCACTATTTCATATCAGCACTAAAGAAGAAACATTGAAGAGGAAGAAGGTAGAAAAATTTCTAGATGCGCAAGGCCCGGTGGAAAGGGCTGGTCACTTATAGTCCATGATCACGACGCCGATAGGAGACATAGTCGGTGCTTCTGTAGTGAGAGTTCTAGATGCGCCATTAAGAAGGATGAAGTACAAAAATGCCAATATCCATAAATAAAGAGCTTTGGAGATATTGGAAGGAAGACGGGCCAAGTAAGCAATGACGAAGCTTAATCTAATTCATGAGGAAGAGGTTTACGACCAAACTTTGAGGGAGACTTCCACCTACCCTCCAGTTATAGAGCATGAGTCAGAGTTCGTTACAAAGTCTACACCGTTGCAGATCGACAATGAACGTTGCGTGGGATGCCCGACGTGTAAAGCAGGATACTAAGATAGACAGTGTCAACATGTGCATTTATTGAATGTCCAAATTGCAATGTCCTCTACCTGGAGTGTTACGGTAGGTTTGAAGAATATACAACCCCCTCCATACTGCTCAGAAGTGCAGAGCACCCAGATGTAGAGCCGTATTTACCTAGGTTTGTAGAGCCACAAAAGTTATGGATTGATGCAAAAGCTGAGCTAGAGTAGCATCCTCCACATTTGTAGAGAATTCCCAGTTCCGAGTTAGAAAAGATGCGCAGGGTCTGGAAATGATAATTTGAGTATTATGAATAAATTCAAGGGAAGTATGTCAACATATTGGAAGGACTTGAACTACACACCAGAGTATTTTCAGAAAGGGATGAGAGGAGGATCCTCGCTTGTGTATTCAATCTGAGGGATAGAGGTCAACCTAGATTGTTGAAGCAAAAGAACATATTATGAGCCACAAAATTGGATGCATGGAAAGGGCAAAATTACCATCTTGTGTGGTTGTTGTTATAACTTTGCAAAGGACAAGCTAGGGAACCCCCCTCCCCTTCGGGGCATTTTAAGAAATTATGAGGTGGATTCTATGTTTCATGATAAAGAGGATGATTAAGAGAATGGTGGAGTGGAGTATTTTACCGGCAGACTGTATTATGAGTAGTTGGATCATCAACATCTATGAAGAAGGAGACTCCATTCCTCATCATATTGACCACCATGACTTCATCAGACTATTCTGTACAGTTTCATTCATGAGCCAAAGCAACATTCTATTAAGGAAAGGGATAGATATCGCCGACCGTGGATACATCTGAGGATTAGTTAAAATTCCACTGCTAGTTGATTCAGTGCTGATTTTGAAAGGAAATGGAGCAAATCTAACCAAACACTGCAATTTTAGAGTGTCGAGTTGCAGAGTCCCAGTCACATTATGAAGGATGGATGATAGCAAAGTGTCATATCCATATCAGCTTGACCCAGATTTGGAGGGACTGTGCCCGTACGGGCTGTGAGATAGTTGTACCTCTAAGTACAAGTAAGGGGAATTTAGTTCCAGAACATGGCTTAGAAGATTAGCTTGATCACAAGATTGCCTCAGAAGACAGACAGATACTTGCTACTTTTTGTACTGTGTTAGATCATAAAAGATATGATATATAAGATGACGACTTCTACACTAATGTACTTCTGATATTTTGGACACCTTTCAATATATGATCAGTTGTACTACATGTTCAAAGCGGAATCAACAAAGTTCATTTTGAATTTCAACAGATATTGTTGAATTTTCATGTTTGGTGACTAATAAAAAGCTGCGGAACCATGCGTTGGTTCCAAACTCTACTTAACAAATAACGATACAAAAGAAATCTGATAATAAATGAAAATTAAAATTCAAAGTTAAAAGAAAATAAAAGAACATCAAATTTTTAAAAAATCTTTATAATAATAAAAAAATGATGATAAACAATATATAATAATATATCTAATGGTTTCTCTTGAATCCTCCACACTCCATATTTTTTACATTCTAAGTTTTTACGTTCCCCACACAAATTTCCACAACTCTCACCCTCACAAAGTTTCACACTCTACACAAAATTCCACAAGTTTTTGCACTCTTTCCATGAGTTTTCTGCTCTCACAATACTCCTGGGGTTAGAACCTAAATTTTGATTTCCTCCACTGACTCTTGGGTTGGATGTGAGTCTTTGAGCTTTCCTTCCCATTGTAGCTTGTCACCTCTTAGGTTGAATATGAGTCCTTGAGTTTTCCTTCCTAATGTGACACCATCTTGAGAACGATGTGAGACCCACTTAAATAGAGTCAGGATTTTGATTCTCATTCCTAGGCCGGTACCTAAATTCCAGTTCCCATTCCAGGTTCAGTACCTAAATTTTGATTCCCTCTACTACCTCTTGGGTTGGATGTGAGTCTCTAAGCTTTCCTTCCTAATGTATCTCGTCACCTCTTTGGTTGAATGTGAGTCTCTAAGCTCTCCTTCCTAGTGTGAAAACTTCTTGAGATTGGTGTGAGACCCCCTTAAATGGAGTAAGGATTATGATTCTCATTATGGGGTTGGTACCTAAATTCTAGTTCCCATCCCATGGTCAGTATCTAAATTCTGATTCCCCTCGCTACCTCTTTTGTTGGATGTGTGTCCCTGAGCTTTCCTTCCTAATTTAGCTTGTCACCTCTCAGGTTGGATGTAAGTCTCTGAGCTTTCTTTACTAATGTGACCGTATCTCGAGATCGGTGTGAAATCCCTATAAATTGAGGAAGGCTTCTAATTCTCATTTTGAGGCTGAAACTTAAATTCCAGTTCCCATCCCAGGGTCAATACCTAAATTCTAATTCCCTCCTCTACCTCTTAGGTTGAATGAGAGTACCAGAGCTTTCCTTCCTAATGTAGTTCATCAACTTTTAGGTTTGATATGAGTCTCTAAACTTTCCTTCCTAATGTGACACCTTCTTAAGATCAGTGTAAGACCCCCTTAAATGGAGTAAGGCTTCTGATTCTCATTCTGGGGCTAGTTCCTAAATTCTAGTTCCCATCCCAGGGTTAGTAACTAATTTTTGATTCCCTTCGCTACCTCTTAGTTTGGATGTGAGTCTCTGCACTTTCCTTCCCAATGTAGGATGGCCATTCGTAGAAGGTACACAATTTGATCCCCGGCGAGAGTCCCTGTCTACTCCCCAGCAGAAGCCTTCTTCACTCTCTTTCTATTTTGCTCTGGGCGTATTGGTTAACGAGGTTTTGTTGGCTTGTTGATTACTTCGTTTAATGCCAATACACATTGTGTGCTTGCCTGACACACCACACCTATTGGGGGTCCATTTGTTGAGCTCACTTTTTTTTGAGGCCTAGTCTTTCTTCCTTAAAAACCTAAGGCTTAGCCATAAGACTTTTCTGTTAACTATTCCTAGAGGACTAGTAATGAAACCCTACCCCTAGAAATCCTAAAAACCTCTTTGCTTTTCTCGGAGTTCCACATGTTTGGATCTAACTTCCAGCACTTTGAAGGATGGAGCCAAGCATGGAGAAGATCAAGAGGAGTCCCCAAAGGACTATATGGCCTTAAGGTTAGCCCTGGGTGGTGTGATCTTGGTCAGTCTTGCACACATAAACTTGAACCCCTCACCTTCTCTTACAACCTAAAACGCTTAAAACCACACTTGCTCAGCCTGATCCTTTACTCATTTTGGAAACCCTTAACCGCACACACTTGAACCCCTTAGCCCTAGACTAGGGTTTGACTAATACCAACACATCGATGATACAAACTGGGATCTCGTTTGGTCTCATGGCACCATAAGGGTAATTTTATGATTAGCATCCTCAATTGATCCATTGTATCCAAATACCCAATTTCGGCCTTTGTGCCCCCAATCTTTCCTAAAATTATCAAATTGCCCCTAAAACCCTAAATTTTAAAAAATTACCCAAATCCTCATATTTTATCCAAAAATTACCTCAAACCATTTCAAATCACCCAAAATGCACAAAATGCCCAAAATTTCCAAAATTTTCAAAGTACCCCTAACTTCATCAAAATTACCAAAATGCCCCTCATGGCCCAAAAATGACCAAAACCTCTAAAATCATTCCAAACATCCCCAAAACCAATTCTAGCCATCCATTGAACCTAATTTGACCAAATTGACCAATTTTGACCAAAATGCCAATTTTACCCCTAAAAGCTTAAAGCCTCCAAATCACCCCCAATTTCTACCAAATTGATCTCAAACTCCCATAATTTCAAGTCTAAACTCAATTTCATCATGTTTATGCCCAACTAAAACCAAATTCAAGACCAATTGAATCCAATTTCAAATTCAAATTCGAAGCCAATTTAAATTGCCTAAGTTGTCCATATCCCTAAATATCATAAAATTGAACCTCATAACCAATTCAATTTCCCCAAATTTGAATCCTTAACTCTTCAAAACATTCCCCTGTACCAAATTAAACATTCAATTTGGCCGTGTTCTAGACCCAAACCAAGCCCAAATCCAATCTAAGCTAAAGTCCTCAATTTTTTCCTCAAAGTCAAAATTCCTCCAAGTTGAACTTCATAAGCCTTTGATTTTCAACTCAATTGATTTCCAAATGCCTTATACCAATATCCTACTCTAAAATGACCATTCAACTAAGCCTAATCCAAGCTCTAGCCAAGCCTAAACCCAAGTTCAAGCCCAATTCCAAAACTTGAACCAAAACCCTAAATCCACTTGGAGCCACTTGGTCTAGCCAACTTAGACCACCACAGGTGCCATTCGAACTCTAAGGACCAGTCTAGATCCTCCTAAACCTCCATAAATATTCCATGAATCAAGGATACCTTTATTTAGTGTATCTCTTCCATTTTTGGCCAAGTGACATAAGCTCACTCTCATTTGATTAAACCTCCATATTGATAACCATTAAACCTCCCTCTGAGTTCCCTGATCCATCTTGCCACCTCCCCTAGCCTAGTCGGCCATCCTATTAGCTGGAAAACCCAAACCTGAGAATGATCCCCTCATGGACCAATCATCAATTTCACCCATCCACTGTGGCTAAACTCCATTGGCCAATTGTGTTGTTCATCCTTCCACATAAGCGTCCTCTATGCCCCCTGGCTTGCCCTAGTGGTAGCCATGGCTCCCTCCATAAACTGAGCACCCCTCATGACCAAACATATATCCTTAAAGTCATCAAAATCTTCCCAAAGCCTCTCCAAAGCACCTTGTGTTCAACCTCACTATCCTCAGCCATCCACAGTCACTGTCCCTCTAGAATTTTGAGTTCAAAATCTGATCCACCTTAAAATTATCTATTTCTTATGCAAAGTTTATGCTCAATATTTTAGGATATTATGTTTTAATGAAAGATATTTTTTTGTTTTTTATTGCAGGTGCAAGAAAAAAGAGGTTTAGAGTAAAAAGGAGCAAAAATAATTCAAAAAGAAGAAAAATGATCTAAACTAAAGAAAAATACCAAATCGGCAGAACTGGAGCCTAGGCAACAAGATCTGGTATCTATGCGCCAGTTGCAGAACTTGGTTGGTGCCTAGGGGCGACAGTTAGGTCTCTAGGCGCCATGGTTATTTTTTATAAGATTCATGAATGAGGCTGAATTTTGAAGAGATGTCTGAAGCAACCCTTGGTCATTTTTGAAGCTCTATAAATATGGAATAATTCCAAGAGGCTGGGGGAGTCAGATCTATAGAGTCTTATAATATGTGAGTGTGTTAAATGTGTGAGAAGTTTTATTTATGAGTCTTTGTCATTTTTGGAGTTTGTCAGTCTTGTAAGTGTTGATGGAGTAGGAGGACTTCAAAGGAGTGCATGGGGGAACATTCAAGATAAGTACTTGTATCTCTATCTTTAAGTTCTATACTTTGGATTTGAGTTTTATAAATATGTTTTGTTTTTTTATCCCCATTTGTTTTGAGTAGTTTTCCCTCCTCCTTGCAATATGAAGTAATTGAGTAAGTGATTTTGATTTTGTTTATAACTTCTTTTCTTCCACAAAATTGTGATGATATTTTCATCGGATCTTCATTTACTTTACAAATTGGCCACTTGAATTGCTAAAATTTGTTGAGGAAACTTATAGACCCGAGAGGGCTAAGATTTCTTAACTTGTAAATATCACATTCTACCTTGGAAAGAGAAGTGGAAATTGTTCAAAGGGGGTGCAGATAGATTGAGTGATAAGATTTCATAGGCATATAATTAATTTTTCTAGAGTGATAGGCTAAATTTTTTTATCAATTTGGTCTAGAGATTGGAACTGAGGGTCATTGGTAGGTCCTATAGAGAGGGCACAATGGGTAATCTAGGAGTGAGAGGCTAGAACCTACCCAACACCGCCATACATGCAGACACCAACTTTAGATTAGTCAATATTCTTTGCAAAATTCAAAAGGATTAAAGAATAAGTATTCTCCTATTTTTCACACTAACAAATTTAAGTTTCTAAATAATTTTAAAATCCTACACAAACTATGAAGGCAAGGAGAAAGTCTCTTTTTAAATATTATTTAAGTCATCACATTTATTTTTACTTGCATTTTGTAGAAATTAGTAAATTTAAGTTTTATCTTTAGATAGTTGTTGCAATCTTAAGTAAGTTTTCTTAAAGTTAAAATTTCTGTATTTCATATCATTATTTTTCATTTACATTTTCCCTATGGAATTGATACCAGGGTTTTTAAAGAAAACTCTATATTGCTTGAAACAATACGTATACTTTCATAGTACGCCTAGTGAGAAAACTATTTCCTTAAATTTTGTCATATTACATTTTTTCTCACTAGCCGCTAAACAATTTTTTGGCATATTAAGGAACATAAATATCTGCGTAATTACGGGACGGGTCAAAATCCAAGACATTTTCTGTCATTCCATTAAGCTTCATAAAACTACAAATTAATCCTTCCAAAAGCTTCATTAAAATAATTGAAGAAGTTCCCCATAAAAAGCTCTCTCTCCCAAGCAGTCTAACCCACCTCTAGACTAAAAAAACACCACCCTTTGATCAAAATCATACTTAGACCTTATACCAAACAAATGTAACACTTTGAGGAGGTTTGTTGGACCACAAAGAGGCTTCCATAAGAACCCAATCGAGGCCTCACCTCCTGGAAAAAATTATATTTCAAAATCCAAAACAAATGCTCATAGTTTCATCAATTGTGAAGTGAACTTGTATTTCATACGCATGTAACCATACAAATAGGTTCACCCTGACTAGATGAAGGTGTAAGAACAAACCCCATCTGATTTGGTTAAGTTTTGAGTGAGATCTTAGGGTTTTATTTTGAACAGTTCACAGTTTAGAATGATTGGAGATGATGAATGAATGTCATCCATTCGCGCGTATACTAATCCAACGACGGAGGAGGAGTCAGACGGGAGATCTGTTCGTGAACTGCGGGATATGTGACACACTAAGTTGTATAGTGCAACAAATCAAAATGCCCCATGTGTGCTTTCAGAGACTCCGTAGGATTACATGGTCGCTGCGTGGATATGTAGATAAATGGGCATTTTCTGATTTAATTAAACACTAAAATTTTAAAAATTCATAACTTTGTGTAGAAAAATCTTAAAAATAAAATAAAAATACCATGTCATTCAGTGAATAGAAGAGCATATTATGGAATAAAAATAATAATTATCTGTTTTTTATTTTATTTTTAATTAATTAAATACTTTAGAGAGTATTTAATTATATTTAATTAAATATTGATCATCTTGGCTTGAAATTTGTAGCGCTTACTTTGCATGTGGTTAGAGTTGTTCTCTGATTTTTCCAATGTTAGAGAACACCTCTAACAATAGAAGCCCTAATTTTCAAGTAGAGTTGCATATTTTTTGCNCATAGAAGCCCTAATTTTCAAGTATAGTTGCATATTTTTTGCTTAAAAAAATTATATAAATTAAAATATAAATCAGAAAAATATGAAACTTATTTTAGTAGGTTCCTTGTGGTTAGGTGACTCAAGAAAAAAAAAAAAACTAATTTAAATAATTATTCACATTACTATAGCTAATTATTAAAACACTTAAAATTTTAAATAAATATAATATAATCCGAAAAATATATAAAAATGGTTCCACAGTGTAAATAATGATCATTTTCACTTTCTATAAAAATTTGAAACCCATTTGAACTGAATTAATCACTAAATTCTATTTTTTAATTAAAATGAGACTTTTACATTAAATTAATTATAATAAATAAAATATAATTGAGAAAATTATGAAAAAAAGATTTTCAGTGTTCCTTGTGATCACGGGCATTTAGGAAAAATAAAAATTCAAATTAAAATAAATAGTTAATTTTTGAGCTACTTTTTAATTTAAAAATAATTAAAAAGTTTCAAAACATAAAAATTCACCAAAATGTTCCTAAGTGTCCTCTGATCAATTGGGACCCTTTAGAAAAATTTTCCTAATTTTTCTAATTTAGTTGTGTATTTTAAAATGCTAAAAATTTAATTTTCTTAATTTTTCATTAAAATATTTATAAAAAATAAAATTAAATTAAAGGAAAATATAAAAATTGATTTTTGGAATTAAATTATATTTTTATTTAATTAATCACTAAAATTAATAAATATTTATAATAATTAAATTATATTTCAAAAAGTGATAAAATTTGGTCCAAGTGGTCCTCTGACCTAGGTAAACCCCCAATAATTTTCCCATGAACAGAAACTTTACTTTGATTAATTAAATNGCCCCTGGCCGGCCGGTTGGCCTAGTGGCTGGAAAAGCCCAAAATCAAGAGCCACCCCCATGGCACCTCACCCAAATCAAACCTAGAGGCCAGCTCATCCAAATCAAACAATGGAGCTCCTCTGCCCTCCACCTAAGCACCACAATGCACCAAAACTTATGCCCTGAGAGCCACAGCTCCTCTTCCCTCCACCTAAGCACTACAATGCTCCCAAACTTATGCCCTCAGAGCCACCCCATGGCCATTTTTATAAAACCTCACCTCCCACGACCATGGGAGGTGTGCTAAAAGTTTCTTAGAGAGGCCTCTCCAAACTTCACATAGAGCTTCCTTAAGATCCCCTCAGTTCATTCCAACCATTTTCCGTCACCCATTCCCGTTGCCGGAGCTCAATTTTGAGCCTGAAATCCTGCCAAAAACCAGGACAGAACCCAATACACCTCCACACTCCACCAAACTTCAATTGCTTGTGCCCACACCTTCACAAGAGTGAAAGAAGCCAAAGCCCCATCAAATCCCCTTTCCACAGAGCCTCTATAATAGCTCTAGACCAACACCTGAAATCGAGCTTGGTCGATTTCATACCTAGGCCTTATACCAAGACCAGAGACTCAATCCCTAGCCTCCTTGGACCCCAAAAAATGTGCCGAGCACCTCTGATTGAAGCCTCCCTTCTCAGAGCAAAGGTATAAAACTCCTCCTCTTCCCGAGCTTATTCTCCATTTACTTAAGCTTGATTTCATGGTACCTTAGCCGTATGGATGTGTTCGTCTCACTTCGAGTCCATAGGATCAAACCCGAAGTGATTTGGTTGAGTCTAGGCTAAGATCTTAAGGTTTTAGTATAGGATCAAACCCGAAGTGATTTGGTTGAGTCTAGGTTGAGATCTTAAGGTTTTAGTCTGGACGGTCACCGGATCATTCAATCAGGGACGATGACGGGGAGCAGTTTGGTCAAGCGTTTATCAAATGGACGGGGGAGATCAAGCCGGACAGTGCTTCGGGACATAAACAGCGGGCCGAGTCAGCAGCTACATGGACGACGGAGTTCCAACCAGAGCGCGCCACGCATGCCTTCGGAGCCGTCGTAGGTTGAGGTGGCACGCACTGTTTTAATAGATAAATATGACTTTTTCCTACTTATTTAAATACCCTAACTTAGAAAATCCATAACTTTGTGTTGAAAAATCATAAAAATAAAATAAAAATACCCACTTGCTCAACAAATAGAGGAGAATAATGTGAAATAATTTTCAGGTCCATTTGATGCACAAAATAGTTTTAATTAATTAAATACTATTTTGAATCATTTGATTCTCCATGCATATTGACACATCACCTTGGCTTGAAATTTTGACATATTGTTTAAATACTATTTGGAATCATTTGATTTTTCATGCATATTGACACATCACCTTGGCTTGAAATTTTGACATATTGTAGTAAGAGGGAACATTCTCTGATTTTTCCAATGTCAGATAAGGTTCCTATACAAAGATCCATATTTTCAAGTTTTTTCACATTATTTCCTTACAATAATCATGAAAATTAGCATATTGATTATAAAATCCTAATAAAATTTTGGAAGGTCCACCATGACTAGAGAACATGAAAATTAGCATATTGATTATAAAATTCTAAGAAAATTTTGGAAGGTCCACCATGACTAGAGAACATGGGTCAACTCATTTAAAATGTCCTTAAATTTTACAAAACAATAAATCACTAAGATAATTAATTTTGAAAAATTTAAACATTTAAATGACTTGATGTTTGATCTCCAGTGTGATTTATGATCCAGAGAACTTATCATAAAAATTTCAAAATATTTTGAGTTCATTTCACAACTTAAATTTATTTTTAAAAATAAATATCACTCTTAACACTTAAATGATTTTTTAAAAATCAAGACATAACTCAAAAAATTATGAAACTTATTTTTTTGAGTTCACTATGACCAGGAATATTTTCTATTTTTGAGTTCACTCTGACCAGGGGTTTTCTCTAAAAATAAAATGATATTTAAGATAAAAATTTGATTTTTAGCCTATTTTAAATATTTTAATAATTTAAAATTCATAAAAATCACAAAAATAATAAAACTCATGGAAATGTTCTAAATTGCTTCCTAATTCATAAAAATAATAAAGATAATAAAACTCATGAAAATTTTCTAAATTGATTCCTAATTACTTAGGAACAATTAGAATATTTTTCCTGATTTTCTAAATAAAGTTAATGAATTTTAAAGCTTAAAAATAATTTTTAAAGGCTAAAAATGAGTTTACCCTAAAATAATTCCAATAAATCAAAGAAAAATCAGAAAGAATAAAAAATTTGCTCCCATGAGTTCTCTGACCTTAGGGAGATTTTTCAAAATTGCAAAACTTAATTTTCACCACCTAAAATATTTTATTTTAATTAAATAGTGTACATATTAAAGTAATTCTAATAAATCAGAGAAAATTCAAAAAATTGTGAAATTTGATCCAAAGACTTCCTTGGTCTAGGTCTACCTCCATTAAAAATTTCAAGGGATTATAATTTACCTTGGTTAAGTTAGGAATTTTCTTTGGAAAATCCTATTTTTGCATAAAAATAATTATATCAATTAAATTAAATTTTGAAAAATCACATTTTCTCCTCTGATATCTCAATGGACCCATGAATGAGGGTTAATAAAAATTTCAAAGTCATTTGAATTTAATTTGACAAATTATGAAGTGTTAAAGATTTAGGGGCAAATGTGTAATTTTGGAAATTTTGCCTTAATTAACATTTAGGCTTAATTCAAGGAGGGGAATGGGTAACCTCTAATATTAATCAATTCACNTAAAATTTGGCTAAGTGTTCAAATTATACTAACTTGCCCCTTCATGGGTCTTCACCCACATAATTCTTAAATTGAATGACAAATGATAATTACCCCTTTCTTAGGAATAATTGAGACATCAATGTTCACTGAGTAATAAGGGTATTCACAGGATGAACCATTAAGCAACATAATGTGTTTAAATGGACTCGAGGCTTTTCACTAGTTGGTGAGAGAGAGGCATGGACCTGCTTCCCCCTCTTAGCATGTTGGATACCTCAGAGGCCTATTAAACTTAATATGGTTCGCTCAATGAAATCATCCTTAATTAATCTATTAAGGACTTACCAAAATACAACATAGAGTTAGGAAAACACCTCAAAACTCTACTTTTCCTGCTCTTCATAAATGCCTTCACATGCATTTTCAAGTTTCAGGTGGTGGAACAAGAAGGCTCGCTAGGTACGCTTCTAAAGTTTATAGTACCGTCTTTCTTCTGCCTTTTCCTTACATGTTTCATGCTTGCATTTACCTATGTAACCTTGCATGTATGTTAACCATAACCAAAACCAAAATTAAAAATCAACCAAGATAAAATTCACT
>JXCR01134905.1:10961-25985 GCA_002079205.1 Phalaenopsis hybrid cultivar
ATATATATATATATATATATATTACCCACTATAAATAAAGATGGGACCAAAACCAGCCATGCATGGCCTAACTAGTATTTACTGTCATGCCTTGGTGGTCAGATTTATTCCGTCCATCCATTCTAGCTGTGCTGTGAACCACGGACGAGTGCATCCATGAATGCACCATCAGTGTCCATCAGCACATACATAGGTAGCTAGCTAGCTCACTTATGGAGCACATGCATTTGTCTACAATATAACAGCTATGAGCTAGTAATGAAGGGTACGTCACATATCCTGCATGGTTTTCTCAATTTAACATGTTATATATATATGGCAATAATCTTAAGTAGTGATGCATGCCATAAGATCCACGGTGATAGAGATTATAATTTAGTGCCCTACCATTACACTAAACCCTAAAAGTAAAGTAAGCAAAAATGAGACGTCTCAATTTTTATGTAGAAAATCATCGCAAGGGAAAAATAACTATGGGGCCTAGCCCAATTGAAATCATAATTTATGTTGATTATAATTAAGTATATAGGTCCACTCTTCTCTTGATTAAGGGACTATGGAATTACAAAAAGATTTATAATGATATTTCAACAAAAATAGTTGTAACAGGCCGTGAAAACAACAGTGGTTGTTATAGAGACGTTAGTTAGCCCATCATGAATGTTGTAGATAGTAGCTATAGTGTCAACATTGTGGACATTGTATTTAAAAGCCATGGAGATAGTTGGCCAAGTGGGTCGTCGATGGTTCGACCGTGAGCATCGATTGGTCACAAAGGTTGTAGTGGGGAGCTACAAGACCTGTGAGTCACGTAGTCAGAAGTTGATCACATATGACATATTAAAATCAAGTGTAGACACAAATATAAACACTTATCTCAAATTCTCTCCACCAAATGCCTTAAAGTTTCTTTGAATTCTCCTCCTTCTCTCACAATACAAACTAACACTCAAAATAAAATAAAGGTGGCTGGCGGCGGCGGCGACAGCGGTAGACAGTGAAGTTTGATGGATGGTTGGCCTCCTCCTGGAAAATCTAAGTCTTTTCTTATAAATCCAAAGGGTGCATTGGTGTCTCTTCAAAAATGTGTTTTCATTCAATGAATCTTCTAGAAGTTGTCTCCTCATAAGTCAATTGAATGAATTTTTGTGTCCATAGGCTATTCNCTCTCATTTTTTCCAAAAAGGCACACCTCTTCACACAAAGAGACAAATCCCTTCATTCAAGAGCCTTTCCAAAGTTTCTAGATGCGTTGAATCACTCCATTGGGTGTTTGAATTGATTGGAGCATTCAAAAACCTTTCAAAAATAATCACTAACCTCCTTACTCCGTTTTATTTCATCTCTGGCACCTCTGGCGCCAACCTGCTCAAGTCCGCGTTGTTCTAAATTTTAGGCACCTCTAGCGCCAACTCTCTGGAAAATGGCACCAGAATGCTGAAATGCTTCATTTTGACTTCAAATTTCTTCTTTTTTTACTCAATTTTGCTCCAATTGCCTAAAGTTGATATACCTGCAGCAAAACATGAAAATATCATTCTTTAAAGTGCAATATCACCAAATTTAAGCATAAATTGAATACATAAAATTGCACCTTATTTTGGTGTATCAGAGGTCGTGGTCAAGGACAAGATAGTGGCCATGGATGTGGAAAAGGTAGAAGCTCCAATAATGACAACAACACAACAATCTTGAACGAGCAGGAAGTTGAGAAAGAGGGTGTGGAAGAGGAAAAACATGATTAAGGCATGACAAATTTTAAGTGATGTGTTACAACTGTAAAAAATTTGGTCACTATGCTGCAAAATGTAAAGCTCTAAATAACAATAAAATTAAAGAGAATGCTAATTACTTGGAAGAGAAAATTCAACAAGATGGGCACTTTGCTACTGACATATAAGAAGAACGAAAAAGGTGAAGATAATACATGGTATTTGGATACCGGCTCAAGCAACCATATAGGTGGAAGAAAAAACATGTTCGTGGAACTTGACGAGTCAGTAAGCAGTAATGTATTCTTTAGAGATGATTCCAAGCTAGTTGTGAAGGGAAAAAGTAATATCCTTATCTGATTGAAGAATGAAAAGTACAAATTCGTTCCTAACATCTATTATGTGCCAAATATGAAGAGTAATATCCTAAATCTTGGTCAATTTTTAGAGAAAGGTTATGATATTCGTTTGAAAGACAAAAAATTTTCTATAAGAGACTTAGAGAAAGGTTATGATATTCATTTGAAAGACTATAAATTTTTTATTAGAGACAATAAGAGCAACTTAATTGTGAAGATACTAATCTCAAGAAATAGAATATTTTTGCTCAATATTCAAAATGATATTTCCAAGTGTCTCAAAGCCTGCTGCAAAGATCCATCTTGGCCCTGGAATCTTCACTTTATGCATCTTAATTTTGGAGGACTGGAGCTATTATCAAAGAAAAAAATGGTGAGAGGTGCTGCAAAGATCCATCTTGGCCCTAGAATCTTCAATTTATGCATCTTAATTTTGGAGGTCTGGAGCTATTATCAAATAAAAAAACGGTGGGAGGTTTGTCTGCATCAATCACTCAGACCAGATATATGAAAGATGCTTGCTCGAGAAGAAATTCAGGAAGATCTTTCCAAAACAGTCAAATTCGAGAACATAAAAGCCACTTGAGCTCACATACTGATGTATGCAGTCTAATCAAGCCGAGCTCTCTCAATAAGAGTAATAATATATTTCTTTTCATAGATGCCTTTTCAAGAAAAAACTTAGGTATATTTTTTGAAGCAAAAATTAGACGTCTTTGTGGTATTCAAAAAGTTTAATGCCATGGTGGAAAAAGAAAGCAGTTTCGAGATCAAAGCTGTGTGATCTGATCGAGGAGGGAAGTTTACTTCCAAGGAAGTTTTTGAAGTCGATAGAATACATCAACCGTTGATTAGCCAAAGATCTCAACAAAATGGTGTAGCAGAAAAGGAGAATCGAACTATCCTTGACATAGCTCAAAGTATGCTTAAGAGTAAGAGGTTGCCTAAAGAATTTTGAGTCGAAACTGTTGCATACGAGGTCTACTTGTCCAATCGATCTCCAACAAGAAGTGTGTGGGGAATGACACCGCAAGAAACATGGAGTGGAAGGAAGTCAATATCTGGCTGAGTGTTTGGAAGCACAGCCTATGTGTATTACAAGCTATGATAAGAGTGAGAAGTACTTTTTCATCGGTCATGACTCCAATTAAAAAGGCTACAATTTATATAATCAAAGCACTATCAAAACAATCATTAGTCGTAATTTTGTGTTCGATGAAGAATGAGAATGAGTTTGAGACCCATACAATGAGCACTACAACTTTTTTGAAGAAAAAGAAGTGAAGCAACCAAGGATGGAGCAAGAAAGAGATGAGCTTAATATACCACCAAGTACACCTACTGTAGGTACTCATGAAGACCCGTTATCTTCATCATCTTCAAGTGAAGGGTCAAGCAAAAAGGTGCTGCGATTTAGAAGTTTATAGGAAATTTATGAGATAATTGAGAATCAAGACAATCTTACTCTTTTTTGTCTTTCTGCCAATTGTGAGCTCGTGAATCTTTAAGAAGCTGCACAAAGTAAGATATGGAAGTATGTCATGGACGAAGAAATCAAAGCGATCTAGAAGAACAATATATAGAGATTGCTGCACTTCAAAAATGGCACAAGGCAACTGAAGTGAAGCAAGTGTACAAAGTAAAGAAGAATGTCAAAGAAGAAATCGAGAAGTATAATGACAGATTACTAGCAAAAGGCTGCAGCCAAAAAGTTGGCATTGACCATGATCGAAGTAAGCATATTGATAGACCCTATCATTGCATCATAAGAAAGTATGTGCAAAAAGAGTATGTAGAGACTTATGATCAGATAGCTAATATATTCCCCTAGCTGTTTAAATATGAAGATTGCTTGGGATGACAAATCAAGTTTAAGAAGGGGATTTGAAAATTAAACTTGATTTAATTAATTGGGACTTTTTAATTGAGCCCATAATCTAGAAAGTCTTTAAAAAAAATTAGAGACTCATGTTATGAAGAATATTTTAGAGAATTCTAGATATATATTTTAAATGAGTGATTTAGAGAATTCTAAAATATGTAATGAATGATTTTTGCAACCGGAAAAAGGAGAATATTCTAGAGAGTTAATAGTAGTCATTGGATTGAAATGTGTTGGCATAATCCTAATGGTGTTGTCATTAGTATAAATAGTTGTAGTGTGTTTGAGTTTTGCATCGAGAGAAAAAAAAAAGAAAGAAGTGTAAGATTGAAATAAAAGTAAGTTTTTGTAGTGTTCCTCTTCTCTTTTTATCTTTTCTCCTCTTATAATGATCTCTTATCTTCCAACAGTATGTTTTAGCATATATGTAAGACACGTATGCATGTGAGTTTATTTCAAAAATGTAACATTATTCATTTTGGAATTGATGAATTGCAAATAAACTATAAAAAATATATATATTGAAAATCTGAAGGGACCCTAAACAATAAGCAAAATTTAAATGAACACGAGCCTTTTAGATTTATCTCATAGAAACACATTGATTTGATTATAAGTAGAAAGATTTGAAATCGCTTAATTTTCTTAATTGAAGTGTCAAAACTTCTAAGTAGCTCTAATTTAGCATATTGTCTCATGATTTTAAATAGAAAAAAAACATGATTTCTGTTGAAAACGTTCTCTCTGAAAACCTGACTTGAGTTCAAATTGATTAAATGCGCTTTTGCCTCTTGCGTACCATTATTCTCACATTATGCTGTAGTTTTTGTTATCGCCAGATCTATTGTCAGCCGGCTAATTCGATTAATTAGAATTAATGTTCATACTCATTCACGTAAATAAAATAATTAATAATGAAAATAAAATTCAGACTCTAAACATTTATAACCCTTACCGTCTGGACTCCCACCATAAGAGTTCCAATACATAATAAGAAAATGTACCCTCTCCGTAGTACACACCTCAATTATGTCAATGACCTGAGGACAATTTGAAAGAAGAGGACGCTAAGAGTCTGTTTGGGGCAGCTGTTGATTATTTATAATCTGCTGATACTCATAAACTGATAATCTGTAGATTATCAGAACAAGTTGGCTTGCTGTTTGGTACAGCTTATTTAAAATGACTTATTGGTAGTTATGGCTGTATAAATGACTTTCTTGTCCCTGTCTGGTAAAACTGTTTGGGGCAGCTTATTTAGAATAACTTATTGGTAGTATAAAAACATATAGTGCAGAAGCATAAAATCATCACAGATCAGTTTCAAAAGATGACATATAGTTCTCACACTCTCGTGAGTATCAGAAAAAACAAATAAACAATAAAGACAAGTACAATTATATTACTTAATACTTTCCAAATTCAATTAAGGGCAAGTACAAACATACTACCCAAACCTTTCATATAACAACAAGAATACCACCGTTTGAACCTTTAAAAATAGAAAATGCACCTTTCCATTTTATCCAAAAAGTTTAGTAGCATGATTAGACATAACTACTAAAAATTGCAATAGGCTAAGCAAGCCCGTAAATTTTTCTAAACACTGTTTGCCAGCCCAACTTAAGAGAATTTATCGGTACAAGTACACGAGTGGCCATTTTTTACATTGACATTTGAGATGATTCTTTTGAAACCAAAATGGTTGTTTCAACAGCCCAAAAAACCTTAAAAAACAAATATAAACCCTCCCCATTGCACAAGAACACAGATCCAATGCATACTTGCGATATTACCAGAAAAAAAAAGTGAACTAGAACACTGATCCAATGCATTCCAAAATAATCTAACAAAGGCATCCTCAAGAAAACCCTAAATCATCAACTGAATCTTGCAAAAAAAATGAGAAAGACAATCGAATCAATGTTCGCGAGGAGAAGATCGAGCCATAAAACCAACCAGAAAGCATAGCAACACATAGATCTCACCAGAGGAACGATCGAATCGATGTTCACGAGGGAAAAGATCGGGGAGGGAGAGGGTGAGAGAGAAGATCAGGGAGATCACCCAAGGGCACGGGAGGAATTCGAGCCCTAAACGCCAGTTGCGAACGTCGAACCCATCTGAATCCCCGCTTGCGACTCCGTAGGACAAATAGCAAGCCGCGCTTCGGGACGTTTTGAAAACGTTTGCCGAACGCGGTTTACAAACAGTACGACAGCACTTTCAAAACGTCGTCCAGCTGCCCCAAACGGGCTCTGATTAAATTGAAGAATTCAAAAACAAATAAAACATAGTGTTAATCGTGAGGCAAAAGTGCATACATGGCCGCACCTTAGTCGACGTCCAATCCAAAATATTAATACAAAATAGATGAGCATGAGGACATGGATGCCCCACATCCACATTGTAACAGCTAGATTTATTTATAANGGTTGTTTCAACGACCCAAAGAATCTTAAAAAACTAATGTAAACCATCACCATTGCACTGGAACACAGATCCAATGCATCATTGTGATATTACCATAAAAGAAAGAAGGCAAAAGTGCATTGGAACACAGATCCAATGCATTCCAAAATAATCTAGCAAATGCATCCTCAAGAAAACCCTAAACCATCAACCAAATCTTGCAAAAAAATGAGAAAGACAATCACTTCAATGTTCGCGAGATGAAGATCGAGCCAAAAAAACCAACCAAAAAGCATAGCAGCACATAGATCTCATCAGAGGAACGATCAAATCGATGTTCGCGAGGGAGAAGATCGGGGACGGAGAGGGTGAGGGAGAGCGCGAGAGAGATCACCCAAGCGCACGAGAGGAATTCGAGCCCTAAACGCCAGTCGCGAACATTGAACCCATCTGGATCCCCGCGTGCGACTCCGTAGACAAATAGTAGGCCGCGCTTCGCGAGTTTTGAAAGCGTTTGCCGAACATAGTTTCCAAACAGTTCGGCGGTATTTTCAGAACGCCGCCGTACTCAAATAAGCTGCCCCAAAGGGAATTAAATTGAAGAATTCAAAAACAAATAAAACATAGTGTTAATCGTGAGGCAAAAGCGCATACATGGTCGCACCTTAGTCGACGTCCAATCCAAAAAACTAATACAAAATAGATGAGCATGAGGACATGGATGCCCCACATCCACATTGTAACAGCTAGATTTATTTATAACCTTTGTTTCATATTTATTGCCTTTGAAGGCCTTCACTAATTACTGCAATAGTACGTCTTATAATATATATATATATATATATATATATATATATATATATATATATATTACCCACTATAAATAAAGATGGGACCNACAAATAGTAGGCCGTGCTTCGCGAGTTTTGAAAGCGTCTGCCGAACATAGTTTCCAAACAGTTCGGCGGCATTTTCATAACGCCGTCGTACTCAAATAAGCTGCCCCAAAGGGAATTAAATTTAAAACATAGTGTTAATCGTGAGGCAAAAGCGCATACATGGTCGCACCTTAGTCGACGTCCAATCCAAAAAANAGGAGCACATGCCTTTGTCTACAATATAACAGCTATGAGCTAGTAAAGAAGGGTACGTTACATATCATGCATGGTTTTCTCAATTTAACATGTTATATATATATGGCAATAATCTTAAGTAGTGATGCATGCCATATGATCCACGACCATAGAGATTATAATTTAGTGCCTCAGCATTGCACTAAACCCTAAAAGTAAAGTAAGCAAAAATGAGAAGTCTCAATTTTTATGTGAAAAATCATCGCAAGGGAAAAATAACTATTGGGTCTAGCCCGATTGATATTATAATTTATGCTGATTATAATTAAGTATATATGTCCACTCTTTTCTTGATTAAGGGACTATGGAAATACAAAATGATTTATAATGATATTTCAACAATAATAGTTGTAACAAGCCGTGAAAACAACAGTCGGTTGTTATAGAGGCGTTAGTTAGTCCATCGTGAATGCAGTAGATAGTAGCTATAGTGTCAACATTGTGGACACTGTATTTAAAAGCCATGGTGATAGTAGGCCAAGTGGGTCATCGATGGTTCGACCGTGAGCATCGGTTGGCCACGAAGGCCGTAGTGGGGAGCTACAAAACCTGTGAGCCACGTAGTCTGAAGTTGATCACATATGACATATTAGGGGTTGTGATAACATTCGTATGTCGCAGAAGCTATAGTTGGGAGTTGCACGAGTTGTGATAATTTTTGTAGGCAATAAATATCAGAGTTAGAAGCCACATGGGCAGTGGACCATGTAGGTTATAGTGGTAAGCTGCAATAATATTTGTAGGCCGTAGATACTGAAGTTGGGACTTACAAGAGTTGTAATAATGTCCGTAACACACAGAGGCCAAAGTTGGAAGCTATATAAGCTGTTATAATGTCAATAGCTTGCAGAGGTAGGCGTTGGGAAGTTACATGAGCTGTGATAACGTCTATAGGCCACAAAAGCTAGAGTTAAGGGAGGAATGAAATATAATAGGCTTTGTACATAGTAGAGGCGAGAGTGGTGAGCTATAAGGTTTGTATGTCATAGAGGTCTGGGTTGGGAGCTGCACGAGCTATGATTATGCCCATATGTTGCAGAGATTAGAGTTAGGAGCTGCATGATCGAGTTGTAATGACGCTCGTATGCCACATAGGCAAGAGTAGGGAGCTGCAAAAACAATAGTTTACATACGTCGTATTTGTAGGTTACGTGGAAAGACCTTCAGGAGTACAAAGAAAGTCAACATATTTTGAGTACAACCGTTACAAGCAGTTAGAATGCGGTGCATTATTGCATCTTCTTGAGGTACGTTGTTCCACGGTGCACTGGGGGACATATGGTTCCGCTAGGTGCTTCATTATTCCACAATGTACGTTGTGATTCCACATCATACGTTGTGACTATGCAAGGATCAAGTGACAACCAATGGTAGTTGATTGTGGTTAACGACTACATAAGTGGGTGTCATTCATTAAACCTTCAGTGGAGAACACGGGTGTTCAACTCTTCTCCTTCAAGCACTGATCTTTCTCTAATACAAGGTCCATGTCCCCTTTTAAGAGAGAGGTTGAGATATATTTATAAAATCTATAAGAAATATCTCTATAAATAATGAATGAATTCAAACCACTCCATCGAACGACTCAGAGAGATTCACTACAAGAGAGCTTTGAATTAGAGTAAAAATTTTTCAACGCATATATTTGCATTGAGTTTTGTAACTGGTTTGTGAAGAACATAAATTTATTTTATTTGCATCAGAATTTGTGTCGGCTTTGCGTATGAATATTTGACACAAGCAATGATGAAATTAATAGTGTTGTTGTTGTGTTTTTTACGTCAGATTTATGACAAATAAATCGATGCAAAAGACTTACTTAAAAATGTTGAAAAAATCTGACATAAAGTAGAGGATAAAGTCGATGCAATAGACCTGAGAAGCTCATACCGCGTCTTCTAATTCATTTTCTTCTTCTAGCGCCATGTCCCTGACTCCTCTCCTCTCTCCCACAATTCCGAAACCTCTAGCATCTCTTCTCCTCCCTCTCACCGTCATCGGTTGCCTCAGCTCCCCATCACCAGTTGTTGTACCTCCCTCCCTCCATCAAAATACTGTTGCGACCCTTGCCCGTTGTCACTTGCAAGAGGATCAAAAAGGTAACTTTGCCCCATGTTTTCCTTTATAAATTTTGGTATGGAAGTAACATTTGAAGTTTCGGTTTTAGGAATGTATATGCATAAGATTAGGTGTTAGTTGTGTGTGTGTGTGTGTGTGTACATGTGTGTGTCTGTTTGTGTGGGTGTGGGTGTGTGTGTGTGTGTGTGGGGTGGGGGGTGTGAGTATTGAGAGATATGTACTACAATCTTGCTATTTATATACATANACATAAGCATGGAGTGTTAGCTTTATATAAAAGCAGTTTTGGGTGAGATTAGAGTTGGTTTTGGGGTAGACATAAACTAGGATTGGATGGTTGGGTTTTTTTATCTTAAGTCATTTAATTTTGGATTTAATAGTTTTGTTAATGATTTACATTTGGATTATATTCATGTATATTTTAGCTTTAGCTTAAGATTAGGTTTAGAGTAATGTAGATTTAAGATTTAGTTTTAAGTTGAATATATTTTAATTAAGATTTCATTTTAAGTAGCTTTTCATGTTATTTTAGCGTAAATTCATTTATGGGTTTCAAATTAAGTTTATTGAATTTTAATTTTTTTTTTTTGCTTGAGGTTATGTTTGGAATTAAATAAAGTATCGGATTGTCTGGTTAGAGTTTAGATGATTTTATATTTAAATTTGATTAATGTAAGTTTATTTAAGTTTTAACATTATCTCTTGTCACTTTAGGTTTATGTTATGTTAATGTAAATTGGGAGAGTGAGTTGAGAGGAAAGGTCAGGGTTGATAGGTTAGAATCCTAGGCTTAGTGGATTACCCTATGCTTATGTAAAATTAAGTATAAATGGGGTTGTGATTAGTAAAATCAAGTTGGATGGTTGAAGTGAAGTAATCCATAAGACCTATTGCACATAGAAAAGTACCACTTAGACTTGAACATAAATTTTATAAGACTGCGGTGAGGCCTACAATGCTTTATGGTGCAAAACGTTTGCCTATAAAAGAAGCATAAAAGTAAGTTAATTTAGACATATTTTAAGGTGGATGAATGTTAGTCTATAAATGAAGCATAATAGTAAGAAGCATACACGATCAGAGAGTGTCTCCTTTGATGGTTTGGTCACATCAAACATTAACTGATGACCAAACTAGGAGAGATGATGTTTCAAATTTGACTTATTTTATGAAAGGTAGAGGTAATCATAAAATAACTTGAATGTGATCTTAACATAGTAGAATAATGAAAGTATGACACTTAATAGGACACAATGAAGAAAATGATTCATTTTGCCAACCATACTTAAATTGTCATACTCCTACAAACTTACATTTTCATATCTAAATTAACCAAGTATTTCATTTTTATTTTGTGTAATAGTTTAACTGCTCTGTAAAGCTACAACTATATTGCAGATGTATATTTGTAATTTGAGAACTTGTATGTATAACATATTATATCCATGACGAAAAAGGACTTACAAATGAGTTCTTGAATGACATTGATGAATCGTGCAAGTAGCATCACAACTGCTCTTCTATCATTTGGAGGGTACGTTTCGGTCACCTTGTGTTAAGCACAACAATAAAGTGTTCCTACCACCCAAAAATGTTAAGTTGAATCTTAACCGTAAATAATTAAAACCAAATTATTCTACTAAACTGCACATGGTAAGAAACAAATGTTCAATACAAACAAAGGAGGTTCTTCGACAAGTTATGTCCCTCCTGCAGAGGAATTTGATACCAGAACATACGAAGAAATGGTTTATGATGCTCAAATAACTCAATTTGTTGAGAGCCTCCAACATGTACTTGAAACACCGAGCAATGAATCACAACAATTCTATGACTTATTGAAAGTTGCAAAACAACTAATATGAAATGGTTGCACAACACATATAGAGTTATCAATGACGTTGAGATTGTTAGCCATCAAATATAATTTTAACATACCAAGAGAAGCATTCAATCAGATAACAATATTAATAAAAGAGATGCACTTGCATGGGAATTTAGTGTCGGATGACGTGTACAAAACTAAAAAGATGATTTCAAAGTTGGGGTTACAATGTCAGAAGCTCTATTGTCGTGTTAATTACTGCATGATATATTATAAGGTCGATGCAGCTGAGGTGACCAATCATTTTTGCAGTGTAGTGACCTCTGAATTAACTACGAAAAATCAAACAAAAATCATACGCAAATCCAACGATAACCCTTAAATATCGTCGGATTTGCGTCTGATATAGCTGCCGCAAATATACTTAGTTATTGCAGTGATTCCCTCGATCGGATGACATTCTATGAATATTTGAGTGTCTTAATGATGTGAAATTAAATAATCTTGGACTCGTTGGATTTTTCTCATTAAGATGCTCGATTAGACTATAAGATGGCAAATTTGGAATCAATTTGATCCTTCAATTAGGCATTGAAAAATTTTCAAAAGTGATTTTAATGACTTGATCAAGACTTAATTTGACTTGAATTATACCAACTTCAACACCGTTGTGCTCGTCTTATCAAGCGGGTTGGTTTGATTATATATTTCCTGAAATGGAGTTTTAGTTGGTTTTTATTTGAAATTTGAATATTGTTTATTAAAAAATTTTGTTAAGATTCCTGTCATATAATCCCACTACTCAAGGAAAAGTGGCTTTCTTCTTCCTTATGTTATGTCCTGACCTAAGAAAGAGACTTATGACCGCATGGAGAGTGGGGACGCCTGCTCTTAATGTTCTTCTTTCAGCATTTAAAGCGTGGTTCTTTAATTTGTCACTGGTTTGTATGCTATTGCGAATTTTGGATGAGGAGTACGAATTTGTCCTGAAAAAGTATTTGGATTTCAGATATTTTTTCAAGTTTTTTACAAATTAACTAAGTTAATCAGCAGGCTGATATCTAAAGCCAATTTATATAATTCAGTTATATATTGCTAGTTTTAATGAGAAGATAACAAATAAAGGAGCATATCTACCCTCTATTCAATTTGTGCCACTTGGTCATAGCAGCTATGATACTCTATATAATACATATTTTGATTTTCTTCATTATACAGCTAGCTTACGGAAAAAGAAGAAAAGAAATTAACTGAAGAGAAAGAAATAAAAGGTCAATAACCCCTCACATGTGATGCATTTATTTCCCATCTGCACATCACAAAATAGCTTGGAACTTTTGTTTGTCGCCTTCTTCCCCTTTTACTCTGCCTGGTGAAAATACTTGTTCTTTGACAGGCATGCATGCGGTAAGTCTGCAGTCATTAACACTATCACTTAATATTTTATTTTTTTCATGTTACAAGATTTTGATTGTAAATGTTAAAAAGTAGCCGATAGTACTGTAATCGAACTTTCAGCTCTTTAAAAGGAGTCAAAAACCTTCAATCACGAGATCTCACCACCTTACATAATACCTTTTTTTTATCCTTATACAGTACTTTATCGTTTATTTAACTCGAATTTACTACTCATTTATATCCTTGAACAAGGAGCTGAGTATGTGATCTTCTAAAAAATTTCCCCGTTTTTTATTGGAATTCTTTGAAACCTTTAGATGTGTATATCAGGAATGTGCCTCCGCAGATTTCAAGAGCACACTTCGGATTGCATAAGGAAGGTTCGTATTAGTTGGCTCATGAAGCCGATCGAACGAAATACTCACTGATTCGACAAAAGCCGCGCGGCGGCTTAGCCTTTCTCAACCAACATCTGTCATCACAAAAATTCAACATTAGAACTGAAGAATATCTTTTTATTGGATAAAGATTATTGAGTCAGTCGAGTGAGTATGGGCCCATCGAATCAGTACCATATGTCCAGACCTAACATGTACAAGTGTGAGACACTAACAATTACAAATGCAAAATAACGTTAAAAACAATTACGAATGAAGAACGATGCCAATGACGGTTACTATGTCAAATATGTGCTATTCAGTTACAAATATTTAATGTAATAATGGATTATAAAGTGTAATTAACATTCCCATTAAAGGAGGAATGATCATGTAATCAGTAATGCCTTATGCAAAGGATTATAAATAGAAAGATCCTCCTCAAGAGGAGTGCCCACGAGAAAAGTTTCAAAAAAAATTGAGTATCATTATTGTCTTATTTTTGTTTTCTTCATTAAACCGACGTTCTATTTCTTGAGTGTGATCTACAAGAAAATTTAAGATCCAACAAGATGTATGTCAGTAGCTAGAGATTTGGATTTTTTTTTTAGGCTAAGAATATTCTCCATATATATTAAGACCATTTAACTTGAGGGAAACACACACAGATATGTATGTATGTATGTATTTTTGTGTGTATATGTATTTATGTATGTATGTATATATATTCATGTTAAGTAGTAGTGCATGCTATTATTCTTCAAAATCAAATGAAAATTCATATGTTATTTATGTATTAATTTTTTTAGCCAATTGTTTTTATAGTAATTTTAGTTGACAATAACATTTGAATATATGGTCGTTTTGGTATTTTATTTGAATCATAAACTCTTAGTAGTTTTATCAAACACATANGTTTAAGACAACCTACAAACAAAAATCGATTCAAATAATGTCATCAATTTCAACCACAAAAGTCTTCTATGTTCTACATGCTGCAGAACAGTTTCTTCATCAAGTTTCCAATGATAACAACAGTCGAGCAAAACAAAACAAAGTATCAGAATGTGAAGTCCTTATAATTTCATGCAAACGAAATTTTAAAGAAATGAGCAAACAATTATCTCAAAAATAAAATGGAATCATAGTATTCATGTGGTTTGGTAACACGCTTCTCCGATAAGGACTTGAGTTCAAGCCTATACATGTACGTGCCTGAATTAAAAATAAATAAATAAATAAAACATATATCCCATATTTCCTCACATGCTTCCTTCTTAAATTGTTGTAAGAAAACAGAGTTACAGAAGCACAGTCCAAAATGATCAGGTTCAATGTTAAAGCAGCTGACATAGAAACAATCCAACTAAAATTATTAATATTTACATTAGAATCAACGGACAGTCACTTAAAGTTTGTCAGTAAGTAATACAGCTAGCTCATGTAGCAAAGCCTGTTCGATTCTTTCTCTCTTCTTTTAGCATATTTTCTGCCATCAATCTTAGTCCTGCGATGCAACTCTAGCCAGCATTTTATTTATTTTCTTAAATTACAAAATTTATAACGGAATCCATGTCGATCGGTCATTCTGAAACTGTTAAGATCCTAATTCACTGCTCTGAACTAAAGTCATCATCTTTGTTCCATCAAAAGTTACACAATCTAAATATATATTCTATGAACCAATCGCCAAATGTTGAGGATTTAAATAAACAGTTCATGAGAGGCGTCATCAAGAGACAAATCAGGAACATTAATATTACTCCCGTTTCCTCCCCCATAGCAGTTCTCATCGAACAGCCATGTCTCTATCAGAGACAAAGGAAATCTTTCCTCCAAGCTCGGCT
>JXCR01134905.1:26655-37049 GCA_002079205.1 Phalaenopsis hybrid cultivar
CAGAAGGATCGATGGAAAAATTGAAGACAGGCTAGCCTTCAAATCCAGCCATTTAGTGAGGTAGATGCATGATATAGAGACACCTACATATAGCACTAACCAGAATTTGTGGGAATAGCTTTCCAGTTTCCAGGGCCGTGCTCCTGAATGTAGGAGACTAGAATGATGTCCTCTTCGGGAGTCCACGGTCCTTTCTTCACTCCAAATTTGTCACAGCATGGTGGCCTCCCCATTGATCTGGACCCCTGCAGTTTCTTCTCCTCTCTCTCTTCTGTTCTGTCTCTCCTCTGATTCCTTAATATATCCTTATAAAGGCTATAGCGAGAAGGTCAAGAATAAATAGTCGTAATACACTTCTGCTTTTGGTTTTTGCTCCTATATATATACTAGGGGAGGCGCTGACCACCGAGGCTAAGGAAAGCAATGACGACAGAGTGGAAGATAAGTCAAATGAGGACAGCAAGGTGCATTTACTGTGGGAGTGAGGAGGACCCAAAAGTCAGCTTCGTTTCTCTCTCTCTCCTTGCATTGACGCGTTGCGTTTTAGAAGACATACATTCAGCGGAATACAACAACTGGACCTACGGACGAAACGCATTATATAAAGTTATCACCGCCGGGGTGATAAATTAATTATTACAGCGGACGCAAATTATAAAATTGGTGGAAAGAGATGTTGCAGGGCAGGAAGATTGCACTGCAACTATCGGGCTTAACGCTTTGACAAGCTTGTTATAATTATGTTTTTTTTTTTTTTTAATGGGATAACGAAGCATTGACCGACAGTTTTGTTTCATTCATCTCAATCTTTATTGGTTAATGATTTAAACGTTTCCCATCAAATTTTAAATTGCAAACTTTGGGATAGATTAGAAATTAAGATGAGCAATTCGAAGGGGTTGTCTCTCAAAAGATGACATTTAAATTAACAGGATATAGTAAATCACATAAATCCAAATTTACTGAATAAGGAATGGTTTAAATCCGTAAAACTGTTTGTCAAGTGTAGAATAAATCGAATAGCTCTTCCTCCAAATCCTATTAATCACATAGATTCATGGCTTTATTTTGTCCAAAATGAGTCTAAAAGATAAATCATGCTATAAATCCGTTGCTAGCCCCTAAAAGTCATTGTGATTATATCATCATATCGTACATATTAAAGGGGGTGTTTGGCTACAACTAGAATTTAAGCTAAATAGCATTCATTAAATCTCATAAATCTGAATTTACGAAATCCAAATGCTATATATTCATATGCTAGCACTGGAGCTCGATAGGATTTTTCGCCTATGCTTCCCGCTCCCGCCTTTCGCTCGCCTGATTGCTGAACGTCGCAATCCAGCCTCCCTTGAACAACTCCCGCTTCAATCGCAAAAAGTCGCAATCCTTCACTATTTCGCGATAACCACTGCTCTCACCTCCAGGATCGCGAAACGACGCCGCCTTCCGTTTCCTTTAACTTGTGAACAGAAGAGCTATCCTTAAGGTTTTCAGAAGTCACGATTTTGTTATTCTTCTTCGGATTTCCTCGGAACAGAGGAACAAAAATGCATGAAGTAGTTCCTTGCGGCAAAAGGAAGAAGAAAGAAGAAGAAAAAGACTGTTCTCTTTTGACTTCTTCTTGGTGGTTTGTGGCTGAAGAGAAACTGGGCTTATTTCTCTTGTAAGTTTATCTTATTCGGTATATCTCAATGTAGAGTTTCTTCGATGTATCTCAGTGTATAAAGAGAAGAGCGGAGAGAGAAGAAGAGAGTCGAGAGTCGAGACGATCGACTTGTGTAAATTCCTCAAATAGTAAAATCCTCTGCAACTCCGTGGGCGTAAACAGTTTGTCGAACCACGTAAATCTGTGTGTTCTACTGTGTTACTGTTTTCTGGTGTGAATTTTCTCGTTTTATTTTTCGCTTCAAAGATCATTCTTCTGATTAATTTATATACATATCATAACAACTGATATATATCTTATCCCGACATCATAATAGTATTTGGCTCAAATAAAAATTAAATTCATTAAGTTCTTTTATTGTATTTGGCATAAATCTACTCTTATTTATGATTTCCTTCCTCAGCTAAATCCATTAAATTAACTTGATAATCGGATTTAGTAAATCCATATTAAAATAAAAAAAAGTAACGGAAACCAAAGAAAATTGGATTTAATGAACTATGAATTTAATTTTTCGGATTTTTTTTTGTTTGGTTTAGATTATGTTAAATAATACGTAAATCTTGCTACTAAACACCCTAAAAATTTCTGAAAGAAGTGAATGAAATTTAAGAGAAATGCATTCTATTTAATTAACAAATGATTTTGATAATTTTGAAATTGATTTATTGCACAGAAAAAAAAAGGGGGAGGGTGAGTGATTATGATTGATGGATTAATAATGATGTCAGATGAAAGAAACAAAAAGAGTTTAGTACAAAACATTTATAATTTATAAAGTTACATTATAATTATCAAAGGCAAATTAATAATCATATGGATCATGGAACACTACTTTTGTAAGGCGGTAGTCTGTAGATAATGCTAACGTAATGCATGTGGATCATCCAGCAACTTGATCTTCATTTATTTTATCCACTTAGCACAGAACTTTCTTACATCGCAATCAGATTGAACCGATCAACTTTCTGTTTTCATTTTTAACTTTATGGATCAACTTGACATCAACCCAAAAACAGAAAGTCGGCTAAAAGTGATTAATTAACGTGTAGTTTAGCTTGAATGAAAGGGGAATTATAATTCGGCGAGATTCAATTCATGGAAGGAAAAAATGCGTGTTGTACGCGGCAAATGCATGTTGACAATGAAGGTTGGAAAGGACACATCTCATTAATTAATTATTTATATAAATATCAGGCATGGGAGTCCATAATACATGCACATATACTATAATGCCTCATTCATGCATGCATGTGACCTTGTCACAGATAAATATTAATTTGGGCACTGATAGAAAGTGAGTGAGAGAGAGAGAGAGACCCTGGTATTCAACTAATTTGCAACTTGTGTGTTATATGTGGGTATTTACTTGGGACTTTTATTATTATTATTTTATATTATTTTGAGGAGTACTTGCAGAATGAAAGATTTATAGAGATAAAATCTATTATTAATGAAAGATATCACCATCACATGCAAAGTACTACCTATTATCAATTGATTTTCTATCCCTTCGTTTGGAAAGTTTGTGCTAATCTCAAACTAATTTATAATTTATTCATAGTTTTATGTATGTCTTTTCTAGTAGATGATTGAAGATTAATAACTCTATAGAAGTTTATGAATTTATTATGACCACTGCACATAAAAAATGTGAATGCACTTATCTTAAAGAGTTGTAAAGTTTCATAAAAGAAGAATAAGACTGAGACGGGTTCACTATAAAGAGATATGCAGCCGGCCCACCTAGCTGGATGAGCCAAGTCAACCAGGCCAAAATCGACCGAACCAAAAGGTGGGCAAGCAGGCGATGGGGTGATCAAAGTGTAAGTTATTCAACCGAAAAGAAAGAAGATAGTGTCCAATCCATCCACTGCGTGCAGGAAAGCTGAATCAATGTGATACCTATCCCAAAGTGGAGTCGACCCCAACGGAAGAGCTAATTCAATAAATATGTTTGACCACCCAACGAAAACCCAAAGAGTACTCTTCATCAGAGATCAAATATAATCAACTAGGTTGGACCATTCCTAGTTGAATATAATATAACTGCCCAGCTACACTTATAAAATATCATAAATAGCCCAATAAAAACCATCTCCGAGCTGACCCTACTGAGCATCAATTAAACTTAGCTTGCCGAGCCATAACACAATCGAAAGATAAAGCCACACTTATAAAATATCATAAATAGCCCAATAAAGACCATCTCCAAATGGGAAAAAATATGTAATATCATCATTTCATTACCCATTCTATAAATATGGGAAACATTTTATGAGGATCAATACTGTTCATTATTTTTTTTCTCGCTCAGTATTTATGTAATTTAGTGATTCAAGGACAATCTGGAATTCAGCAAACATAATTCTTACATACGCATAATAAAACTGAACTAGCTAAAACTAATAAATTAGGCGAGTTTCTATATATACAGCACAGCAGTTCCAATTCTTAAAAACAACGAGTGAATCCATACACATGCCTTGGACTTATGAAGGACAAATAGCAGGAAAAATATGTAATCAGTTGAAGTGTTGGCAAAATGAAGGAAGGCACCACCACTCATTCCATCACAAATATATATAAACTCTTTATATTAAAATTGAGTACATCAAAATTAATTAATATCACTAATCATGCGGCATGTCGTGATAATAAATATGTACAATACCATTGATTCATTACCGCTTTTAATACTTTAATTAATTAAAGTCATCGTTGACTGATTGCTCATGTTTAAACTACGTACTGAATGCAAAGATAATGCGGTATGTATATAGAACTTTCTCATTACATATAATTTAATACAAGATTTCCGTATAGCACCGAATCCCTCCCAAGTTCCCATGAAAACTACTAAAATATCTGTTTGACACAAAAAATCATAATACATACAGCAACCATAAAACTCAAAAATCAAATAATAAACAAACCCTACTGAACTAAATATAAAGATTAGAACCCTTGACTTATGAGTTGCCATCACATTATGCAGCAGTAAGGCAGTGTAATAAGCGGTTATGGGTATATTATGAATAAAAAATATTCATATTTTAACAGGTCTAATTAGAAACAAAAGTTTTCTTTCTATATTTGATTTATTTTTTAATTGAGTCGAATATTTAATGATCATTAAACATGTTTTTAAACATTATCTAGTAATAACATATTCATATTGGCATGTAAAATAATAAAAAAAAAAATTGAAGAAGTGCAGATTTTCATTTTTATGTATTTAAATATCTAACACCTAAACCTAAACCTTACTTATGCATGAAAAGTACATTTCACTTCTCTAAATTTAAAATGGTGATATATATATATATATATNTTTGTGATATAAAAGATTTGGGCGGTACGAATGTAAAAAGCCAAGTTTAAGTGCTACTAGATATGTAAATACATGAGAATTGAGTGGTATGTATGGAAATGCTCACAAAAAATTATAACTTAAGCTAGTTATCAAATTGAACACGAAGAGCTGAAATAATTTTTATTTATTTTTTTTGTCAAACAGCTATTTTAAATAAATTCATACGCCGATCACACACATAGATAGCTAGATATGTTTAATTAATTATTTAAGAGTGCAATACTCCCATCACTGGTATACATAAATTTAATCGTTTGAGTAATAAATTAAGAGCCAAGGTAACATGGCTGAAACCGACAGCACGACATAACATGAATCTATTAATCGATTTTTTTTATCAATCAGTAATACATATAAATTAAACATTGTTTAATTAAAATTCTCTGCACCGCAAAAGAATATTAAATTAAAAAAAAATGATGATTGCAGGCATCAGACTTGGTTCAGGGCCAAATTAGTCACGGGTAAAGCCTACAACTTGATATCATTAATCCATATATAACTTAATTCATAAAGCTGTCTGAAGAAGAAGCAACATGTGAAACCATGCCCAATTTGGAAAAAAAAAATTAACTTTTCTAAAGTGGATCTGTTGATCATTAATTAATTAAAATACGGACGTATCTATCCTATTCAGCTTCAGTCATTCATATATATAATTATTCATTCGCTGTCAAAGATATGCTTGCTTTAAGGAATTATTTTAAATGTAAATTTATTTTTTTTGTAATAATGTTCATCAAGTGTTTTGACATGCACCAAGTGCTGAGAAGCGCTGGCTGCTCACATAAGCGAACGCGGCGTATCAATAATACGAGGTTTGAGTTTGGTTGCTGATCTCACGGGGAACAAGGAAAACTCAATACAAGAAAAGTTTTAGTCTACAATATTTAGCCTAAGCCTGAAATTTTGGGTTTTATTAAAGGTTTACACACTAATAGTAAGTTATCAACAATTCTAAGTTAACAACAGAGAAGTCGAAGGGTTTGAGTACTTAAAAGTTCTCTCCTGAAGTGGTTCAAATAAGATTTTAGAATGTGAAAGTTTCTTGCAGAAAATCACAATGGCAAATGGGAGCAATAATCTTCTTTACCCCATTTCATTAGTATAAAAAAGGTTGGCTAGTAAGTCGGTTTATTTCCATAAAACTACTACTAACCCTATCAAAACATTTTCCCCATAGTTTTGCATCATCTTACAAAATATATTCCTATTCCCATAAGCTAATGTAATTAACCTAGCTAATTTCATTATTATTTCTTCCTAGACTCATAATTGACAATAAGTTTTAACAAATCATATAGCCAAAATGAAATGTAAAAGAAGATTGAAAAGTTAATCATCACCCGAAACTACTTCGTTTAAAGCCAAATACAGAAATTCACACCCATCAATCTTACTTTTCCACTCCAAGGGAGACAAAGAAGATTACTCACTACACATATTCGAACACACGAACAATCGCATTTGAATAAAAAGAGAAGCCAAATACAGAAACCTTGAAAGTAAATATTTCAATCCACAAATGAACTTCAGGTAAGGACTTATCTCACTTCTTTACAAATTGAGAACATATGTAAATACAAGCAATTGTCTCTCTGTTTCTCTTACATCTCACTTCATCTCCTTCTATTGTTGATCTACTTCTGGCCTTCTCTCTAGTTTCTCTCTCAAAAATGACAGAAGAAAGCTGATGAAAAAGCACCACTTAATCTGTGATCAAGATTTTATTCATCACCTCTCAAACTCGAGTTTTGAACTGCTATATGTTGTTGTTGTGAGATCTAGATATATTAGTTGACGTGGTATATATATAAATCAAACAGGTCAACTGATATATATATAAATCAAACAGGAGAATGATCGACAAAGTGAAAAATGGAACGAAAAAAATCACACCAGAAAAGAACAGCACATAGCGGAACACACAGATTTACGTGGTTCGACAAATTGCCTATGTTCACGAAGTTGCAGAGGATTTTACTACTTGAAGAATTTACATCAGTCGATCACCTCGACTTACAAAAGGAGTCTCTCACTCTTCGTTGCTCTCTCTTCTTCTCTCTATGTTCTTCTCTCTTTACACCAAAATACATCAAAGAAACTCTGCACCGAGATACACCGAAGAAGAAACACGTACGAGAGAAATAAATTCAATTTCGCTTCAGCCACAAGCCACCAAGAAGAAGTCTAGGGAGAACAATCTTCTTCTTCTTCTTTCTTCTTCCTTCTGCCACAAAGAACAGCTCCTCCTTGCACTTCTCTTCCAATGCCTCGAGGAAAACCAAAGAAACCGAAGAAGAACTCAAAGCGTGACTACTAAACCCAAGGAGAATCATCCGAAGCTTTTATCACAAACAAGAGGGAGCGAAGAGATGCTTCACTTCACAAAAGAGGAAGGTGAGAGTGGTTATTTGTGAAGAGGTGTGACTCTCCAAAGCAAAGTAACCACCCAAGCATAGTGGACCAGGCTCCACCGTTTCTAACAATTCTCTCACTTGGAAACCGGTACACAGGTTACAACATCTCCTTCCTCAAACTGACATCCTCCACTGACGGTGTCACCTTTTTCTTCAACATGTATCCTCCACCTTGAATCCTCAACATCAGCAACTCAAAGCCTCTGTCTTCACTCCAAAAGACCAACTGAAGCTGTGCACAACTTCAATTTCTCAAGAGTAACACCCTCAGTCAACATATTAACAGACTCCACATAGCTTTGCACCTCCAAACTATTTCTTGAGTCACTCTAGTCTCATCTTATAACTCTCACTGCATGGGCAAAATCCTGTCTCTCTGAAAGCCTTTTTCAACAAGTCTAGTCTAGTACCTCTTACTGACATCACGCTCAGTCTTCACCTGGTACACCAACTTGTTGTGCAATGTCTTCTTCCCTACTGAAAGTTTTGTCAGCTCCCACTTGCTCGAACTTTCATCTTGCAAGATTTCTTCATATCTCTGTGGTTCTTCAATATTTTTCAGTAGAACAATAGGAATGGGTGCCCCAGACCCAATTTCCTCTTCACGTCTATCACTGCCCTGCACTGTGGCCTCTAGTAGATTTCCTACCACATTCATAGCCCCTGAATCCAATATCAAGTCTTCAACAGAACTATAAATTGCCAACAATAGTGCATCCTGTGATTCTTCAGATATCACATTTGTGTTATCATTCTCCATCTTCTTAGGATTTCTGCAGTTCTTCTTTATGTGTCTAGCCTTACCACAATTCCAACATGTTGTCTGCTTACTAAATTTTGATTTTGATCTCCCTATACTTGAGTTTCTGTCATGTCATCTCCCTCTGAAATCAACATTCAATGTTGAACTAGAACCTGAGACCTCACCAAAATCTTACTTGCAAACTTCCTCAGCCAAAATCAAATCACGAATATCATCGTATTTCAGTTTAGATTTACCTGCAGAACTGCTAAAATTACTATCCTCATGACTTCCCAACTATCTGACAATGAATCCAACAAAATCAGTACATATATCTCAGCATCAAAATCAATTTCCATAGACGACAATTGATTTGTGATAGTACTGAAAATATTCAAGTGTTGAGCAACATAAACACATTCCGCCATCTTCAAATTGAATAACTTCTTCATCAAGTACACCTTGTTATTCGCCGATGGCTTTTCATACATACTTGATAAGGCTCCCATGAGATTGCAGTCGTCCTTTCTTTGACGATGATGTGTGCAACGGATCTCGATAGGGCCTATGGAATAACCCACAGAACTTGTGGATCCAACAAATTTCATACAGCCCCATCAATCCTTTCAGGTCTTTTCCCCAATAACGGAAGATGAAGTTTCTTCCCATAAAGATAATCCTCTATTTGCATTAAAATATGTGTCATCAAACTTCTTGATCCCTGAAACCTTCAATTCATTAGCAGCCATCATTCTTCCTCAGATTCAAAACCACGCTCTAATACCAGATGTTGTTGTTGCGAGATATAAATATATCAGTTGATGTGGTATATATATAAATCAAATAGGAGAATGACCGACAGACTGAAAAATAGAACGAGAAATATCACACCATAAAAGAACAACACACGACGAAACACACAAATTTATGTGGTTCAGCAAATTGCCTACGTACACGGAGTTACAGAGGATTTTACTACATGAAGAATTTACGTCAGTTGATCACCTCAACTTACAAGAGGAATCTCTCACTCTTCGTTGCTCTCTCTTCTTCTCTCTTTGTTCTTCTCTCTCTACACCGAGATACACTGAAGAAAAAACCCGTATAAGAGAAATAAATCCAATTTCTCTTCAGTCACAAGCCACCAAGAAGAAGCCTAGGGAGAACAATCTTCTTCTTATTCATTCTTTTTCCTTCTGTCGTAAGGAACTGCTCCTCCTTGCACTTCTCTTCCTCTGCCCCTAGGAAACCTTCCTCTATCTTGAGGAAACTGAAGAAGAACTCAAAGCGTGACTACTAAATCCAAGGAGAGCCATCCGAAGCTTTTATCACGAACAGGAGGGAGCGAAGAGATGCTTCGCTTCACAAAAGAGGAAGGCGAGAGTGGTTATTTGTGAAGAGATATGACTCTCCAAAACAAAGTAACCGCCTAAGCATAGTGGACCGGGCTCCACCGTTTCTAACAATATAACTGCCCAACTCGATTTCGGGCTTCTAGCCCCGAATGGGTGGCGCCTAGGCGCCACTTTGATATTTTTCACACGGGACCGACGCGTAGGCCCGACAACAACACTTAGGCGTCCTAAGTGCAACACCAATTTTTTGTCTTCTCAAGTTTGTGCTTCATTTTGGAAGGGATTGGGGCCTAGGCACCAATGGCCATGTGCCTATGCATCAGACACAACATTTTCTCCTTCTATAATTTGATTCATTTTGATTAAGTTTGTCTCATTTTTCACTACAATCTGCAAAAATAACACAAAACTTCCTAAAAGTTTAGTATCAACTTGTGAACAAGTAACAACAAGTGTAGAATTATCAACATATCATGTGACTTTCTAATTTAGTAAATGTATATTAAGATTTATATTAAGAACATTAAAATATATGTCTATTTTTGTAATAACTTAATAATTTACTTCAGTTTTAAGATTGGTCTGAGCATGCAAAATAAATATGTGATATGTAGAAGAACCATACAGCCGGACGGTTGGTCTTGGAACATTTTTTAAATTTGTGATTTTTTATTGATAAGGGAGACATCTAGCGGGCGGTTCTCTCAAGAGGTCCTAGTGAAGAAGAAAATGGTTGCCAGATATGAAGATTTCGATGCACAATTCTCTTGTGATATTAAGAGTCCGTTTGGGGCAGTTTATAAGTGTGGGCGGCGTTTTCAAAACGCCGCCA